>CAJNIZ010015559.1:1821-35260 GCA_905231905.1 Symbiodinium pilosum
AAGGGACCCAGCATTCTGACAAACTGCCATGGCAGGATGGGTGGGCGCGTCTCTGCGATGTTCACCAAAACTTATAGTCCCCCGTAAGCAGATAGAATATGGGCTATATGGGGATCTGAGTATAATATACCCAGAGCCATATTCTATTTACTTAAGGGGGACTATAGGTTAAGGCGTTGGTTCTGGGGTCTGGGGAATCCTGAGATGCTGACGCTTCATGACCTCCAAGTGCAGCGCATCCAGCTCGAAGATGCAACTGCAGCCTTCAGGCATATGAGTAGTGTTGTTTTAGCGCTCGAACCTAGTAAGATTATATTCCTTAAATAAAATACTATACCCCAAAAAGCGGAAATAATCTTACTCTATAATGGGTACCATAGTATCCCCAAATAAAATACTACTCATATGAGCTGTTGTCTGAACTCCTAGTATCCCCCTTATTATCGCCCACAAAATTCCCCTAGATAAGCCCATTTTAAAGGAGTTTAGACTATAGCTCCTATGGAGGTTTGTAAAGGTTGTGGGCCACTCGTCTCTGGGTTCCTGGCAATAACAAGGACTCGAAGGGGTGCCAGATGCAGAGGGGTTAAGTCTGTTCCAGCAAGGAGGACATTTACATGAGGGAATACTACACTTCAACCATATATGGACCTGAATATGGGGGCATCGCTCAAAACTTGAGGAGGTTGTGTTTGATGTCAGCAGACAGTGGTCAATTGACCCTAAACAAACCCTCTATGGAGGTAGCCAGCTGTCACTTCTGATCAGTGGCGTTGGCCTTGCCAGGGAAGCTCCTTCCACTCCACCGTATCAAACCTGAGCATGTCGAGATAGGGACGGCTGAAGTGCAGTGGCCAAAACCTTCCGCGCCATAATGAGGCGTAGTGTGGGCTTGCATACCATTGCGAAGCAGACTGTACACTGCACAATTAGAAAGGCCTTTTCAAATCATGAGTGGAGACCCTGAAATATAGCTGTTATAAACTTTCTTCTGTAGACCCGCGTGTCGGGTGACGTCGGTTGAAGTCATTACCCGTTACCTAGATTGGACATCCGGTCTCTTGTGCATCGGTCGTACGTCTGCATATGCAGTATTTATGGGTGATGCTCAAGAAGTTTGAAACAAATAGCCTTCCTGTTCTTAGTAGGGAATATGGGAAGATACTCCATATATACATATACCTTATACATATATATATATGTATATATTCCCATATTCCCTACTAAGAACCAATAAGTAGCTTCCACTGAGTAGGGTACAGGTGGCGTGGAATCGAGACATCGGGCGGCGGTCCAATATGCACCTGTCCGAATGCCGCTTTCAACTCGCGAGGGCAACCCAGAAAAGGAACCCTGCCTGTACACTGAAGAAGACTTACTGGTGGTCAGTAGGGAATAAGGGAATATAATCCTCATTAACTATCTATCATATATATATACCAATATAATCAATTCACTCATTCCCTGCTAACCGCTAGTAAGAAATTGAAGGCTTGCTATCCACTGCTGAGCCAAGGGCTATTCGCAAGGAGACTGGCAACTTGCCGGAAGAGATGATAACATAGCGAACTTGTTCGCAAACCTGGACAGCAGCAACAAGTCCCAGAAAGTCCATATAGGTATATAGCACATGGGTTGTTCTCAAAAATCTGGCCCGTCTTAGCTATAAATATATTATGCCTGATATTTAAGGGCACCAAAATGGGACCCTAACTCGGGGAACTACCCACATACTTGGGGTCCAAAAGGGTTCCTACACTGAATAGCTACTTTAAGGGCCCAAACCATAGCTACATGGACCCTTCAGTAGGGAGAGGCTTGACTTCTATTGAAGACATTTTTCAGATTGGAACGAGCCTGAGTTGCTGTTCCGAAAAGGGCTCTTAGGGTTTAGGGTTTAGAAGAAGCTGTATGTAGGCCATGCGGGGGCATGTGTGTGACTGGCAAGACATTGGAAGGCGTCGAAGATACGCGCGTCACATCACCAGCATCTACGCGGGACTTGATTCTACAAATATCGAAAATGTGCATAAAAAGGTGTACAGACCAGACTCTCAGGGACTGTCCACATCAGGTTGGTACTTTGAGATAGAAACTGGATTAAATCCAACATTCAAACCTTAACAGCGTGAGACCATGCTGTGCCTCTGCCCTGAAGCCTATGGCATCCCGGAATCGACAAAGAAGACCTCGGGGGTTGAGGGCTCGAGTTGAAGCTCTGGGGGTGCATGGTTTAGGGTGCAGAGTTGAGGATTTAGGAGCTGGGGTGTTTTTGGAGTTTAGTGCGTAGAGTTTTGGTTGAGGGTTTTGGGGTGTAGGGTTGACGGTTTTGGAGTTTAGGGTTGCAAGTCTGATGGTATTTGGGAGTTTCTTGGCATCAGGGCCCCTCATTACGCACCGTTCCAAAACAGGAGGCCGAACAGGCAAACCAGCGTTAGTGATTTTAAGCCGCACTTGGCTGCAGGGGAAGTCTCTGTTGATGCAAGGATCAGGCCGTAACATGAAAAGGCACTTGAAACTTCCTCCAAATGATAGGCACCTCTAACAGCTTCTGCATCACGGTGGCATCCAATAGAGGAGCTATTTTGATCATCAAGACTATGTTGCGTACAGATGGAATACCCCGACACGAGAAGGTCTTCGGGGGAACGCCTACTGCTGCACGACGCAAAGGTAAGTCACGAGAAAGAACAACTGCGAATATTACACTTTATCGCGGTATGTGGCAGTGGAGAGGAGTCGGGGAGCTGATCCAGGCGCGCTGGCCTAGTTTCAACATCTTTCAGGGCATGTGTGGCCGCAGAGTTAAGTCCCTGCGTATCCAGTCTCTGACTGGTGAACAACATAAACACCTACCCTAATATCAAGCAGCAGCCCCCACAATCTAATATGAATCTGTCGCATCTTGTGATGCCTTCCATGTTGGAGCAAACGTTCAATTTCTTCTCAGCAGGGATACCAAGCCTGACCATGTGACATAGCTTCAAAACTCGTGCGCAGCTGATGTTTCCAGTTGTAGTCCAGCAAGCATCGATATAGTACATGGCAACAAACCCATTCGATGCTGCGCGTACTGTGTAACATTCAGGATAATTCCAGCCCCCCTTTGCTTACAAACGACCATGCCCTCTGGCCATCCCAAGAAAACATAGGGGTTTCCCTCAGGTTTAGGGTTTAGGGTCTAGGGTTTAGGGTTTAGGGTTTGGGGGGTACCTGTAATAAGAATCTTGCTAGATTGGGGTCTACAGGCAAGGGAAGCTGGACTATTGCACCCAAAGGTTACCTTCTTGCTCTCCGTCTAGAGTCCATGGATATTACTCGCTTTGGGGTCTAAAGTCTACTGCTGATACTCATTCTGAGCCCGTTGCTTTAGCCTTTTTTCCAAATCTTCCCAACCCGAAACCCTACACCATGAACCTTAGGAGAACGCCCTGTATAACAAAGGACCCGAATATCATCCTTACTATCCCTTTTTGTCATTATTACTGGGTGGGAGGTCCACCTAACCCAAACCCTAAATCCTATAAACCCTAAACCCAGAAGCTTAGAACTTCACGGCAAACGTCCGCCTGCGGGCATCCCTGCGGGTCAGGGAAAACTTCGTTTGCTACAGCCACCCAGACCCCCTAAGGGATCCAAAAAATGGACCCCCCTAATAATCCCCTAGTTTCCCCAATGTAGTAATGGGTTCATATGGGGGGGTTCCATTTTTTGGATCCTTTAGGGGGTCTGGGCACTCGAACATGTCTGGCAGCGCTACCTGAACCCCAACAGTATGTGAGCTATAGCCTAAACTCCTAGGGGGGGGTATAAAGGGGATTATAGAGGCACTACTATAGGGGATACTAGGAGTTTAGACTAGGGCTCATGTAGAATAATGGCCTTTTGGGCATGTTTTAATGGTTTCTGGCAATTATTTTACATAAATTTGGGGTCCAGAAAATCCCCTCTCCCTGACATTAAAACCCCGGCCCCGTAATATCAAATATTCCCATTGTGGTATGTCGTAATATGTTGGAAAGGTTTAACATTGGGGGGGTAGAGGGTTTTGATATTAGGGGAAGGGGATTAGTAGTACTAATATAGCTTCTCCTCGTCCTACTACTAGTATGAGTAGGCGCAGATGTAAACATAACAATTACACTGCGAAAGAGTAGAACCAAAATTGGAGTTACAAGAGCTGCTGAAGCAGTAGTCGCCATCTCCGTGACCTGTTGGCCGCCTCATTTGGCAATACAATGCTTGCACCACAAAAAGATGAACTGGCTAACTGATTGCTGCGCAGGAAATAGCAAGCCGTTTTAGACTGGCGTTGTAGGAGTCTTCCTATAGATTGGGTACTGCCCCCCCTCACTAACAGTTGGATAGTAAATAGAATATGGTTATATATAGCCCTTAATAGGACCCCTAATATAGACTGTTACTGGGGGGGGGGGTACCCAACCTATAGAGGCCTGCAAAGGACCTCTGCGACCTCTGCCTCGGGGGCCTATCCAGCATTTGCGTGCCCGCACAGCCCCCCCCCCCATTTTATCCTTATCCATCACCTTTTTCCATACCGACTCCAAGACTCCCCAAAGGGGATGGGTCAATGAAATCCCAACCCTGAACCCTAAACCCTAACCCTAAAACCCTGAACCCCTGAACCCCTGAACCCCTAAAACCCTGAAACCCTAAAACCCTAAACCCTAAAACCCATCTCAAGGCTTAACCTCTAAACCCCTAAACCCTAAACCCCTAAACCCGTTAACCCCTCAACCCTAAACCCCTAAACCCCTAAAATCCCCTAAAACCCTGAACCCCTAAACCTCTAAACCCTAAAACCCTAAACCCCTCAAACCCCTAAAACCCCTAAAACCCATCTCAAGGCCTGCACTCCCATGGCTGCCACTTGAACCACCTTGTCGTACAAGAACCTGGGGGTTTAGGGGCTTTTAGGGCTTTTAGGGGTTTAGGGGTTAGGGTTTTAGGGGTTTAGGGGTTTAGGGGTTTTAAGGGTTTGGGGGGTTTTAGTTGTTGTAGGGATTTAGGGGTCTAGGGGTTTTACGGTTTAAGGGGTTAGGGGTTTCAGGGTCAAGGGTTTAAAGTTTAAAGTTCACGTCAAGGTACTATTTGAAAACCTGGCTGTATGTTCCTTTTGCGGTCAATAACCATGGAAAAAAGAATATTCAACGTTGAACCTGGGATGGCAGGGTCAAAATCCTGGGATTCTTTGCGCTCAAGGCCCAAGAGGCGGGTATGGGGGGGGCGTCAGGGCATGCTCCTAGAGCCTAAGCTGCAGGAATCTGGGTCTGAGACAATGCTAAGGAGCAGGAGGCCACACATATAGTCCCCCTTAAGTAGATAGAATATTAGGGTTATAGTAACGCTATATAGGGATAATGGAAAAGAAAATGGAAACTACTATTTAGTTAGGGTCTAGGGTTTAGGGTTCAGGGCTTGTGATTTAGATTCTTTTTTTCTCGGACCGTTTCTCTCCGCAGAACGAGTCCACAGGGAAATGCTTGCAGCACGGCCCAGGTTTGCACAACATCACGAGGCAGACCAAGCAAAATGCCGGGGTTTAGGATTTAGGGTTTAGCGTTTAGGATTCAGGGGCCAGGATTTGGCGTTTAGGGTTTGGGATTTAATTAGGGTTTGGGATTATATGATCAGGGTCTAGGGCATAAGGTTTCGGATTTTGGGATTCCGGCTTTTCATGCGTATCAAATTTCCCACACATGAACAATAGCAACAAGTCTAAACAGGATCGTGATAAGACTGTTGGCTGACATTACCTACGTGACAAATTACCAGTACCAATCTTCACTCTTCAGCTCTGGTGTAATCATTGACTATCAGAGTTGGCTGTGTTGTCACCCAAGGTTCTCAAACGCGCATTTGAGGGTCCTCTTCGCCATCAGCATTCTTTTGAAGCACCATCCGCGCTATCAAGTTCTCGGCGTCGCCCTGGGGACTTCATCTCTGGATTTGACCAGTGCAATCGATGCTTCATTCGGAAGCGTGTCCCAAGCCGGTGTGAGAAATATGGCGGTTGATCAAAATTCCTGTTCTGTGCAGGGTCCCTAAGTTTTTTCCCAAAAAGACCTTTAGATCACCCCCGGGCATGTATACCTATACACCCTAAACCATGTAACTAAGTGTAAACTAGACACGAGATGCCAGTGATCCGAAGCCCCCAACCATACAATCTCCTTTGATTGTCCATTTATCGCTATAAGTCCTATACCGACTGCCAATAGATCTCATAATCGGGGGAATATGCCTAAACACTACATAATCCCGACGACCCCTTTAAACTGACCCAGGGTTGCCATGTAATTTTCTATGTTCCGTATTCTTTTGCATTTCACTCTCTATTGTTGGGATAAAGTCCCGAATTAACCCTTGCCTACTGCAATAGTTCTGCATGCAAGTTGCCAGTAGGTCCGACTTCTCTCCGGATTGGTGGTCAAAAGAGCATCTGGCTGTCGAGTGTAGTCAATGGGCTCCTGCGCATGGGCCATGGAACTTCTCCACGTCAAGGTGGGAAAATGCTTTGCAACAACCTAGACCGCAGATGGATTAGTACATCAGCCCCATCCAAACAATGAAACGAAACGCAAGCAGCATAAAAGCATCAGCAGCACATCCTTCTTCACGTAAGGGTTGCCCAGACCCACTGAGGTCATTGAGTTTCGACGCCTTGCTCAAGCATGGGCTCAGCACTAGTTTACTGATGGTTAGCAGGGGATAAGGGAATGTGATCCCTACTAACACCCTACATAATATGTCAATGTTCCCTTATTCCCTCCTGAACCCCCAGTAAGCTAGGCTCTCTCAACACAAAGCTGTCCTCGCAGGCTGCAGGTGACACTGGCAACACACAAGCTCGCACACTGAGAAATCACAGAGCCCAATAATCGCCCTACCTGCCACCTCAAGGAAGTCCCTGAGAAGTATGAAGAAGGCAGTAGACTCAGTAGACCACATCTGGGCGATAATTTCAGAACGAGGCCAGTAAGTTCAGAGGGGCATATTGGACTATCTGGCACAACAACAACAACACGATGTTCCAGGCACCCCGCTTGCCCACCACGAAGCCTAGGCGGTCGTGATGCTGTGGTAGGGGCAGCACGTGTCAGCATAATCCGACTTTTCAACACACAGTTCCCCACAAATATTCTATGAAGCCGCCTTTTGAAGCACAGTCTCACACAGATCATGTCGTAAGCCGTTGCCGCCCAGGTACGCAGTGTAGGTACATCTGTGCCGCGTGTAGGCAGCACATCCGTGTGGCTAAAGCTCACGTGGAAGGAGCACCTGAGGAGTACCCGAAGCCATTGAGGGACTCTGCGTACAACTGGGATTACGTGTGTGTATATATATATACATTCATGTATACACCCACCTTTATATGTATATATATATATATATACGTATACACGTGTGTGCCGACAGCGGGGCCACAACAGCAGGTGTGCAGACAAGTGGTGACAGGCTAGCGAAACCCCACCGGTCCCATGCTACGCTCGAGAGTACGTATACACACACATGTGCATACATGTAGAGATGTAGAGATATACTGCACCAAGGTCTGAAACCAGCCACATGGTGGGATCTTGACACACCTCCCACCCCAAAATTCTAAGGAGGTTTTTAGAAACCAGGCGTGCCTTTTGGGGAGCCCAACAAATAAGGATGACAGTATTTTGAATTACGTCCATTAAGAGGAGCCAAAGTATCTGGAAATGCTCCAAGTCCCCCTCCTCTAATCCCCTCTCCGGTGTCCCTCCTTCCCTGTATTGAATCCCCCTGGTAAAGTACCGCAGACTATCGGCGGGAACATTTGCTAACAAGACTATAATGTGCTAGACTACGCCACACTAGACCTCACTACACTACAGAATATACGTAGAAGGTCGACGAGGGGGATGATATGCAGAGCTAAAGCTACAACATGTTACAACACCAATTCCTTCCAATTACTAAGCCTTTTGAACCTACTGCTCTACCATCGCATCACGACTTCTTTTGTGGCAAGCAGTCAGAGTTATTTGCAAGTCGAAGATGAGGCTTCTTGCATGTAGATTCTATGGAAGCCCAAAACAGGAAGGATCTATAGCCTTGACACACATGGGAGTTTCCCAAAATGCGAGCTCTTGGGAACCTTGAGGGTGTTTCGGGATTCTAGGAACATGATGTAAGGTCCACCTTAAGGATGCTTTCAGGTGTAGGCATGATCTTGAGAGACTCTCATGTGGATTCTGTAGCTGCCGACTCGCGGCAAGAAATGGCGTAGGCCCTCGTAATCCTCTGATGACCCTCTTGAATCCCTATATCATCGATGTGCCCCTGACCCCTAAACCAAGAAAGCCAAGCACCAAGCGCAAGACGGCAGACCACCGAACCACAAAACCTGAAGTCACCGAAATCTGACCCCCTGACCCCTGAAAAAAAAGCGTCTGGGGATCTCAGTGTATAACTGATACCTAGTACCTTCTTTGTGCAACTATACCGAATGGGAAAATATTTTGATATAAGGGGGTGGGGGGTGTTTGATATTAGGGGTAGGAGAGGATCTACTCTGGGTTTGTTGAGCTCCCTGGGGAAACCCAAGCCCATGCGGAGGCCAATTCTGAGCGCCGAGCGTGGCATTGGTTTGGATCACGATCATTCCGCGACCTCTTATTGGCGACTGTTGAAGAATTTAAACGAAACTACCAGCATTGATGACCATAAGATGCATCTTGCAAAAAATATGTAGAACAAAGTGGGGTTGCCTTGTTATGGTGACTTATTTCAAGTTCCTGAATATCAACCCAGTCTAGCAGAAACAGAAACTGTCCGTGGAATGGGCCAATACCTACAGTTGTGTAGGGTTTCGGGTTCAGAGAATAGCGGCTCCGCGCAAGTCTAGCGATGAGGAAGTAAATCTCATGTGTTTTGGGAGTTGTAAATGGAGCAGGTTAACACTATGAGCACTGTCGTCATTATGGGCATTTCACGGACAGACCCAAGGCAATGGAATGCAGTGACCGCTTTTTTTTTACACCAATGCCATGACAACAGCATGGTTCATGTGAGGGCAGCAGTTGCAGAGTTAAGTAGCTAAACAGGCACGCAATCTCATCGTGCTAAACGTGGGCACTTGGCATGGTGCTGCTAAAGAGTCTGTAGGTGACTCATTCCGAAGCAAAACACATCATCTTGCCGGCCCATTGGCACAGCCATCTTACTACTACTAGTAGTAGTAGTACTACTACTACTACTACTACTACTACGACGACGACGACGACGACGACGACGACGACGACGACGACGTTTATTGTTACTAGTGTTACTACTATTACTCTTGCTATTAATTACTATTATTACCATTATAACTGGCCATTCGCATGAATCAGCCCTGTCGTCCGAGTCTTGTTCCTGCAAACTTCCTCTCAGATCCTATACATCCTATACACTTTCTGGGTAAACTTCAGGGAGTGGGGGGGGGACCCAATGTATGGAACCCAATATACAAGAACCGGTTATGATGAGGGCCCCCAAAATGGTACCCCTACTGAAAACAACCCTAAACCCTAAGACCCGAAACCCTAAACTTCTAAACCCTAAAACCCTAAACCCCCCTTATATCCCCGTGTAAAGGAACAAACAATCGTCTGTGACCGAGCGAGGGCCACACCCACACAAGGCTGGTTGCCCTCTTCTGCTGGCAAGGCCTGTGCTCGGGATGACTCAGCCCTTCAGGGATTATGGGGGGTTTAGGGTTTAGGGCTTGTGGTTTAGGGTCCTAGCCCCAACACTACCGTAGGAAGAAAAAAGGATGCTTTTTACATAGCTATAAGGACTCCCATACCCAAAAAAGATATATAGGATCCCTAACAGGGGTTATGCCAAGTGAGGAGGTTTTCAGAGTTTAGAACTTATGGTATAGGAATGTTTGGGGCTTAGGGATGTGTATGGTCAGGGTTAGGGTTTAGGGCTTTGGGGGCTTAGGGATTAAGGCCTGAGGGGGTAGGGTAGTTCACGATCAGGGTCCAATGGTTCTTGGTGACTCTCTCCAAGAAAGAACCAGGCTAGGCACTGCCTGCGACAATCACAAGAAATCAAGAAAGGGAAAAGAAGCTGGCAACAACCATTGAAGATGGTATGAAGGCTACTGTAGGGATCCACTCCTCCATTCGCTACTAACAGCTGGCAAGATAATAAGAATAATACTTGTAACAATTATAGTAAGTGAAAGAAGAATAAAGTCATTGAGCTGGTTCAAGGTTTTGGCCATATGACGCGACCACTTACTCATTGAATGAGGACACCGTAGTAGTTTGCAGTTGTTGGGTCGAGAAATTTCCCAGAAGTACTTGTGAGGCCCGCCGGTCTGCGGGCTAATTTCATTTCCTCCAGACTGATGTATGAAAACAAGCAGTTGAAGCTCAGCAAATTCTATGCTAGATAGCTTTCTGGAATTTTCACTGATGCAGAATCACTCATTGACACCTCATCTCCTCCCCCTCACTGCTTGGGGCCCTTGACTCTGAAACGGGGGCAATATAACCCCAATATAACCCCTATATAACCCCTGCATAACCCCAATATAATCCCAATAGAACCCCAAAGTGCCTGAGTCCCCCATGCCTCGAGATCCGCCACAACTTTCTCCGCATGGCCCCCGGGCCTCGGGTTCTAGAACCATAGGGTAGTAATGGTCATATGGTCATCGACATAGAGTTTAAGGCTTAGGGTTGAGGGCATACTGTAGTAGGTTTATATATATATATATAGAGAGAGAGAGAGAGACAGAATGAATACTAATAGCGGTGGTGATAATAAGAATAACGAAAAGCAATAGTAGCAATAGTATTAGGAATGCCAACAGTAAGGGTCATTGCCGCGAGCGAGACTGATAGCAAAATGTAATGGCAAGTAATTACCGTGGCAGGAAATACTCTTCAAGTCTGCCTCACTGTGAGGTAACCCTAAACCCCAAAACCCTAAACCCCAAAACCCTAAACCCTAAACCCTAAAACCCCTAAACCCTAAAACCCCTAAACCCAAAAACCCCAAAACCCTAAACCCTAAACCCACTCATGAGGAGATCATCTGCATTGCTTGCAAACAATTTTACCCCTATGGGACAACCATATCTCAGAATGTGTATACATCTATAAATATATGTGCACAAGTATCCGTGCTGTAGTAACTTGAGATAGGATACTTAACAGCAACCCAGCCATGGTGAGGGATCAAACTTAGGCTTGGTAGCTCCTGCACCTCTTCCTTGCGTGTAAATGGTAGTTTCCCAAAATTAGGGGTACCTTTCTGGGGGTCCCATAATAAGGATTATAGTATTTTGGGGTCTATATTGGGGTCCCCCTATTTTGGGAAACTACCAAATAGTCATGGAATTTCCCCAAATTAGAGGTACGTTCTGGGGGCCCTTAAAGTGATGATTTTCATGTCAGGGGGACTCTCTTGGGGCCCCCAGTTTATCCAAATGGCTCAAAAGGTGGGATGAAGGAAGGTGGGTATAAGCCCCAATATAGTAGAGTATATACCAAGGATCCCTTAACCCCCCTACCACATCCCACCTTTTTAGCCACCCGATTTATGGAAACAACCTTTTACAAGTTGGCAGCGATAGAGGAAAGACTTTGATACCGCGTTGACTAAACGATGATGATGGTAAAAAAAAAACTATAGGATTTCTAACCCACATCTCAAACAACAGCTCCTATGAACAAACATTACATCCATCACGCACAGAGCTCTGAGACCTGTCAAGGCAGGGACCATGGTAGTCCAGAAAACCGAGCAGGGAGCTGTAAACGAGCGTTCAAATTTGGCAAACCGCACAACTGCAGACCCCGCCCCTGAAGGAACCGCTGGTCACCACTGACCATCATCAAGGACGCTGGAGACATCAGCACGAAACTCTTAAATGAAAGGCTCTACGACGGTCCCACACACCATCCAAGTCCCCACCCTCCTAGGGATAGCTGAGTTGAGAGCAAGTTCACCCAGTTCCAGTCAGAGCTCATAGCGCCCAGGACATGCTGGCTTGTGGAGATAATGCGGAATGCGTTGGTGGTTGTGCTGCTGTGCTCCTAGGGTGAGGTATCGCAAACATTGGCATCAGTCTTCGGGCACTATGCCCAGCTACTCATGATATCATCCGCTTAATCCCCCGCACCACGCCCGCATCTTTAGTGCTCCTGCTTGCTGAGTCATTGCCCTGTGCATCTGGACTCTGTCGCGGTACCAATCATAGCACGGCACCTACTTCGTTGGCACAACATGCCAATTTAGGGGCCGAAACCATTAGAATAGGGTTTTGCAGGTATGACACTATCACTACATGCTTATATATAGCTTAGAGAGGTTGTCAGGGAATGATGTTGGTAATTCCTCAAGCTTCTATTGGGCTCCCTACGTGCACACAGCACAAGGCGCAAGGCCCGCTGGATTCTGAGATGGCTCCAATCAGAGAATTCCACATCAGCTATAATCTAAACTCCTGGTATCCCCCTTCATAACCCCCATTATACTCCCCTATATACTCCCCCTTTAAGGAGCTTAGACTATGGAATCCCCGTTTAAGGAGTTTATAGTATCTATATTTGGGTCCGCTATTTTGGGAAACTACCATGATTGCCAAAGGAATACTACCCTCCTAGATGTTACTCTGGCTCCCTCACAACATGCCTGCAGTCTGCTTGTGGCTCGACTCTTTTTTCCTTAGCCCTCCAATGTCACGCTGCACCTGATTTGCTCCTTGTGGGCCCATGGGGGGCAGAACACTTGCCCTCCCGCGAACTAGCATTCCACCTCATATAGCCATATATAGGGTTTAGGGTTTAGTGGATATAGCCCACGGTTGAAACGGACTGTAACCCTAAACCCTTGGCCATTTCATTCTTTGCATCGCGAAAAGGAATGGGGGTCCCACATTAAGCACTTTGCAGGGGCGGCGTTGCAACAGGGCTCATGTAAAGAGCTCTGGCAAAGGGGTGGCCGAAGCCGAGGAAATCTCAGATGCCATGTAACATGCAAGACAAACACCGCTGAATTGCAGAAGCTACACGGGCAATTACAATAACGCTGCCATAATCAGTAAGAGTCACGATGCTTAAAGCAAACGAATTCGGACTGGAGCCTCTCTGCTGCGAAAGCCTGTGCTCCAAAAAGCCCGTTGTAGGCTTCTTGGATCGGTCTTAACAACAGAGGGAGGCATCAGAAACAGCTGAAAACTGACAAGCCTCATCCGACGATTTCAGCAAGTCAGTAGATTAATCTGAGGGAAGAGTCATGCCAAGAGCCACTTGTTGGCAGCATTGGAGGTGCAAGACTTGCGTCCTCAAAGCTACTGTTCGCAAAAAAAGCACTGCTTGGCATGACGGTGAAACGCTTCACATGCAAGAACCACAGCTTAGACAAGGCTACTTGACCCAGGATAGTGGCGCGGGGTCTCAAGTCCTAGAGTGGTATCTTTCCGTGCCCATTGAATCAACTGACTGTAGCTCCAATGAGCACCCAGAAGATTCCGACTGGTATTAGGCTGGGTCCGTACTTCACCCTTAGTCTCATCCAGCAAGGTTCAAAAAACACACACACCGCAGGCTCTGCCCCACGAGACTCCTGCACGCGAAGCAGTGCCGAGACGCAAAGAGAGCTGCGGCCGACTACAGAACCTGGGAGCTGGGTGGGTACTCTGGAGTAGATTCAAGAGAGGACTTTCATAACAGCGCCACCCCAATTCCCAAAATTTGGACCCCAGTACAGCGGTATTGTACTGAAGGTCCACCTTGCAAAGGTTGGGGCTCTCAACACCCCCTTGCTTTACATGGGAACTTCATCCAACTGCAGGCCTTTTGTCCGCGAGGTCTATGAATGCAAGACAATCCCTCCACATTCATGCACGGACCCCATGAGGGGTTCTGCAAAGATGAAGGATGCAGCTGATTGATGATGCTACACCTCGAGCCAAAGACATGCCTTGAAGAATTCCTCTGCCCTTCCCAGTGTAAACCGAAGATCACATCAAACAGTCCTGTACATGTTCTTGCTGCCTCCTGCGCCCAACAGCCTACTGTGTAGCCTGCCAACCCTGAACCCCTAAACCCTATAAGTACTCAGCCCTGAACCCAACAAATCCTCCTCAATCAAAGTTGCTGCTAGGCTGCTAGGGTACGTAATCTAAGTTGCCATGATGCTGTGAGACGATACTACTCACCAAATACCCATATTATGGTAACTTAGCTGTCCTGAACAGCCCCAGTTTCCATTTCATTCTCCATCTGATATTCCATTTGATTCTCCATTAATTGGGAAAATATCTCTGATCCCTACATACCCCCTACATAACCCAAAATGAGCCTTGGCCTATGGTAAAGTATGTACCTTAGAGGCTCCCCTAAAGCCTCCCTATACATCCCCCTGTAGGTCCCCCACAACCCGACTTGAGTCCGTAGCTCATACCCCTAAACCCTAAACCCGAAACTTTAAACCCTAAACCCTAAACCCTAACCCCTATACCCTAAACTCTAAACCCTAAACCTGAAACCCTAGACATAATCTCCCTCCACTCCCACCTGCCTCTGTGGCTGAGGCTGGTCTTGTCCTCTTTGCTTCGGCCTGGAAGTCGCAGCTTGAAAGGATCTTCCCTACGAAGTTATACAACACATTAGGGTCGATAGTGGGCTGGCATCCTCACTAAAATCAAAAACTCCTAACCATGTAGACCCTAAGCTTCCATGTCCTTTTCCATCCGACTTTCCATTCTCTACCCGCAAGCAGCAAGCCCTCACCCTAAACCCAAACCAAAAAACTTAAACCCCCAAGCCCAATCCTGAAACCCAGATCCCCAAGCCCCAAATCCCCAATCCTAAGCCCCAACCCCCCCAACCCCAAAGCCCCAAACCCCAACTCCCCAAACCCAAACCCCAAGCCCTAAAACCCAAAGGGGTTATAGTCAAAACTCCAGGTATCCCCCTTAAGCCCTTTATGACCCTAAACCCTCTATGAACCCCCTTTAAAGAGTTTAGGCTGCAGCTCAAATGAGCTATAGTCTGAATTCCTAGTATCCCCCGTGATAACCTTTTTAGTAGTCCCCTATATAACTTATATAACCCCCTTATATCAACCCCAAAAAATAATCCCCCTTTAAGGAGTTTGGGCTACAGCTCAAATGGGTGGTTGTCAAAATTCTGGTCCCTTTTTGGATCCCTATTACATACGGCACCTATATTCAGGGTACCCAAAAAGGGACCATAATTTTGACAACCACCCAAATGAAACCCTAAACCCTAAACCCTAAATCCCTAAACCCTAAATCCTAAACCCTAAACCCTAAATCCTAAACCCTAAACCCTAAATCCTAAACCCTAAGCCCTAAACCACCCAAATGGGTTGAGGGTTGGAAGCTTCGGCCTTGGGCAACGGGGGCGCCAAAGGCGCCGAGCGAGGCCGCCGGCTGGCGGAGCGCTGGGTATCCTCTGGGTTTAGGGGTTTAGAGGTTTAGGGGTTTTAGGGGTTTAGGGGTTTTAGGGGCTTAAGGGTTTAGGGGTTTAGGGTTTAGGGGTTCAGGGGATTGGGGTTTAGGGGGTTAGGGTTTAAGGGGTTTAGGGGCTCAGGGGTTTATGCAAGCTGTCTGATGAACATCCAGGCGAGAAGCACGCCAACATTCTTAGGGCGAACTCAGCAAGTAAACTGCTTGCTGCAAATTAAGCATTGCGCCGTCGGCGCGCCGCCTTTGCCAGCTTAGTGTACTCATTCCAAACCGCGTTGGGTTTCTCAAAGGCACGGGGCAAGCCATTGTCTGTATGGGTGTCCTGAGACCAATTTTCATTTAGCCGAGTATGCCCGGCCATTAAACATGGTTATATTGGGATAATGGAGAAGAAAATGGGCACTACTATTGTATAATGGGGTTGTATTGGGACAATGGAAAAGAAAAGGGAAACTACTATAGTATGTTATTAAGCAACTCCTAGGATTATGCCCGAATGTCTTTCGGTACGGTACACATGGACACCACCGGGTCTGTACAAGCAAAAGGTCCTAGGGATTTAAGGGTCTCCAGTTTAGGGGTTTATGGGGTTTCACTTGGAGCGGGAAATGAATTGGAAGCTAGTGTTTTAAGGGGTTAAGAGTGTAACGCTTAAGGTTTCAGGTTCAGGGCTCAGAGTTTGGAATCTGTAGATCGCGGAAAAGAGAATGGAGGCTACTGTTCTACCGCTGCATAGCATCATATCATCGTTATAGAGGCGAGTGGAAGAAAAAATGAAACCCTAACTGTTTCAGGGTTTGGGCTTTAAGGTCTGGGGCTTGCTGGTTGTTAGTATCTGGGTTGAAACCATTGGCCCCTAGTGTGGGCCCTTAACTCTGGGATCCGTATATGCCTACCATATCCCCTATATGTACCCTTAAGGGTCCCTGGCCCCCTTAACGGCCTAAGGGCCAATATGAGGGGCCCATACTTTCAAATTTAGATAGTTGGAGATGGAGAAGCGAGTGGAATGAAAACTGGGCATTCACCTATGGGTTTTTTTGGGGTTTTGGGGTGTACTTGCTGGTTGATAGCCGGGAGTGAAGGAGCGGAAAAGAAAACTACAATGTTCATGTAAGAACTGCTATAGTTTTATTCCATTCCCTACCGGCAACCCTAAGTGTAGTAGGATTCAGGATTTGGGGCTGACAGGGTTTAACATTTTTGGGTTCGGGGGTTTAGGGCGTGGTGTTTGACATGTTGGCGCTAAGGGGCATAGGGTGTGGGGATTTTACACGTTGGCGTTAAGGGTTTAGGGTTTGGGGTGTGACATGTTGGCGTTAAGGGCTTAGAGTGTGGGGTTGAGGGTTTGATTGGCTTGTATATGCTAAATATTGTTTCTTCGTAGGACCCTGTTGCAACACGTCCTCCGGAATCAACGGTGGAGGCGCTGAAGGGACCTGGATACTCTAAGTTCCCTGGAACCGTGCTAGAAATTGTGATTTCAGCTGGTTTTTGGGATTTGCTGTCAGAAATTTCGGGGAACTTCCAGGATACGCGTTAGGCGTAGTTGAGCTGTAGTAGTTTTCGCTGGCTGAACCAAAACCGAGTAAGACTACGTTCCCTCCTGAACCCTAAACCCTAAACTACAAAGGCTTGCTGCATCTTGGGGATTATCATATCCCCGTTAAATATACTAGATAACCTATGCATGATGTCAGTTTCCATGTCATTTCCATTTGCTTCTCCATTCACCACCATAGTGTACCACTCTAGCATCTCCAGGCAAAGTGCAGTGCAGCAAGGACCGTTGTGACGTGTAGGAAACTTCTATTCTGCCCCCGTTCACACGCCACCGCTGTCCCTCCCATGAATTGGAACTCAACTCCCTGGACCCCATAAATCACAAACATCGCTACCATTCCCTAGCACAACGCCATAAACCTCAAACCCTGAACACTAAATCCCTAAACCCTAAACCCTAAATAGTAGTTTCCATTTTCTTGTCCAGTAATTATCCCTATATAACCCCAAAATATACCCTATTATATTATCAGAAAAAAGAAAGAAAAACTAACCAAATTCAACCCAGGCACCAAGCGCCCAGGCTGACTTCGCGAGGATGGCACCGCGCTGGCAGAACAGCAGCCTCCTCCAATGTAGGGATGCGTAGGGATATGCAGGTTGTTTTACATATATATATATGTGTGTGTGTGTGTATATACGTGGCCATATGCATATATACATATATATATATATATGTGCATATCTGACTCTAAATATGTATATATATGTATATACTCGCAAGATTATAAGGGCGTATGGGGTCATGTAGCGATATATGTTCTATAATTTTGTGGCGGGGATCTTGATATAGACCGCCAAAGGCTATAATCCTCATGATGGTGACGCCCAAACGCACCCTTAATTTACGTAATAATCCCTATAAACCACCATGTAATCCCAGTTCCCATGTAATTCACCATGTTCTCTCCAGCTGATTCTCTACTTCTGGGCTCCAAACCCTATAAACCCTTAATCCTAATTTTTGGAAATCCCCAAATCGGGGAATAAATCCTGAACCCTGAACCCCAACCCTAAACCCTGAACCGTAAACCCTAAACCCCAGGCCCAAACCCTCAACCCTAAACCCCAACACTAAGTTCCTAAGCCCTCTTGGAAACCCCAAATTCAAGGGCCCAGGTGCGTGAAGACGGAGGGCCCAAAGCACTAAGGGGCCGAGAGGAAGGCACAGCGGTGCTAACTCCCGTCCTGTGGCGGTTTAGGGTTTAGGGTTGAGGGTTTAGAGTCTGGGGTTGGGGTTTAGGGTTTATGGTTGAGGGTTCGGAGTCTAGCTTTAGGGTTCAGGGAATAAAGAATTCCTGGTGTTTTCTGTAATCCTCCTTAGACCCATAACGAAGCCAGTATCTTTAATGATTCGGATTTGGGGCTGAGGAGTTTTTGCCTTCAGGGGGTTGATTGGAATTTGGCAGGAAAATGGCTTTAGGCTTTGAGCGTTTCGGGTGTTGGAAGGTTGCTGCTAAGGGTTTGTGACTCCGAGTTCACTTTCAAGTTCAAACTCAGCGGTTTGTGACTGACATTGGCTTCTTTGTGTTCGAGCGTCATCATGACAAGGCTTACACAAAGATTGGGGGGAGAAGAACTGCCCATCTTTTTCAAGGGTAAATGGCCCTGAACCCCACCCTGGTGATAGTTTCCATTTTCTTTTCCATTCTCCCAATATAACACCATATAAACACCATAATCCCTATAGTTTCCATTTTCTTTTCCATTATCCCTATATAGCCCCATATAACCCCTATAAAATCCCCATGGTTTCCATTTTCTTTTCCATTCTCCCAATATAACACCTATCACCCCTGTATCTACTTGAGGGGACTGGGGGAGGGCTAAGGGTGTAGTGCATGGATCAGAGCTTGTGGGTCAGGGCCCTGGATCTGCGAGTCCTGCGCTTCTGCGGCTGGAGGGCGCTTGGTGTTGCAAATAATGTGTAGGGTTACAGGAGTAAGCCATTCTTACTCACAACAAGCTACAACTGCTCTCTTTCAGTATATGCGTCAGTCCCTTCTCCAATGGCACTGTAAACCCTCAACGCTACACCCTGAATCCTACCCTTAGCCGTACCTCCTAAACCCTGAACCGTGCCTCCTAGAACCCGAATCCTACTTACTTCCTAAATCCTTAACCCTAAACCCTGAACCTTGAATCCTAAATCCTAAACCCTTAATCCTAAACCCTAAACCCCAAGCCTTAAATCCCCCACCCGGAAGTCCCTAAATCATAAGCCATTGTCTTTACCTGAAACAACCAAAAGCTCACAGCCCTCTCTCCTTGAGGATCCTGGCCGGTAGCCTTGGGATTCCTGCTTTGCACTGCTGGCCTTGGGGTGTGGGGTTTGGGGGTTTAGGGGTTTAGGGTATTAGGTTTAGGATTGAGGGTATAAGGTTTAGGGTTTAGGGTGTGAGGTTTAGGGTTTAGGGTATAAGGTTTAGGGTTTTAGGGTATAAGGTTTAGGGTTTAGAGGCGGGGCTTCGGTCTTTGGGATGTGGAAGTTTGGAGTTTGGGGTTCTAGTGGCTATATACAGATTATATACGGGGTATATAATGGGGTTTAGTTTGGAGTTTGGGGTGTAGGGTGTAGGGTGTAGGGTGTTTGGGGTTTGAGGTTTAGAGTCTGGTGCTTAGGGCTTTATTTCAGATAAGGAGTCCCGTGTGCAGGTGAGCTTACTTATTAGGAGTGACTTTATCACGTCGGGGAGTAAATGGGGGCTTCGAACTTTTGGAGAAAATGTCCGCACGGAGGGTTATCAGAATTGCGGTCTCCTTTGAGGTACGATAAATGTTTGGGGCCGTAATGAAATGAGGACGAAGGTAGGATCTTAGGTAAAGTAGGGCTCAGGATTCTGGATTGAAGGTACAGGGGCTTCAATGGAGGAGTTGAGCTGTGGATTTCAAGTTTTCCGGCAAGTGTCTATAGAATTCCTTAGCACTGCTACTTGGGTTCACAGGTTTGGCAGCATTGAAGGATTCAACGCTGGTGCTTCAAAGCCTCTCATTAGTATGCAGGCCTCTACATAGAACTGCAACCGCAATGGCCATTGACACCACGCATTTTGATTTATCCGATCCGACTTCGCTGGTGGTCAAAAATGTTTGCAATCAAAAGCACAATTCTTTTCCTTACTTACTGGCTGAGAACGGAGGCTGGCATGCCCAAAGTTGAGTAGTCTCCATTTTCTTGTCCAATCCCCTAGTCTGCTAACACAACCAGCAGCTTTTGAGGTCATTCACAGCAGCCTGGTCATAATGTAGACCCCTAATTAATAAACCCCCTCCCCTTAATCGGGGTAATAATAGGGATCCTAATACTAAGTTCCTGAAGAGGAGGGAGGCTTATTAATCAGGGGTCTACATTAGTTGCCCCTGAGAAACCCCGACCCCAGGCCTGACACACAGAACCAGCCTCTGAAACCTGACCCGAACACCCTCAACCACCAAATCTGACCTAGCCGACCTAAACTCAAAGTATCAAATAAAAAACTCTAACATATAGTAAAACCCATAATACCCTAAAACATACTGAAACTCCATATGGCCTAAAACATCTTCCAACTCCAAAGCTCAGGCCTTGAAGCCAAGGGGCAGAGGAGCTTGCCGGACGAGTGCGCAGTGGTGTGGGGGTTCGCAGCTGCTGCGGATGCAGCGTGGCCAGGTCAATGGAAATCCTGGGCTCCAGCACTCTTCTTCTTCCGAAGCAGATTGGGACGTCTAGTCGCACACGCAAATTCAACTAACTACATGCATAGGCTCCAGCACTCGAAAATCACAAGTACGCGTGATTTGAATAGCAGGAGTAGTCGTCGTCCTAGGCGTAGTCGCAATAGCCGCAGACAGTAGCAGTGGCAGCAGCGACAGCAGCGGGAGCAGCAGCTGCCCAGCAGCCACTGTTAGCAAACACGGAAACGACATATCCCACAAAATGAATCCTGTAGCAACGCCAGTGATACGAATACTGAAGGCTACACCTGTGTTTGGAACCTCTGTGGGCAACCTCGCAACTATCTGGCCAGCCACATCCGGCCCTATCTAAACCCCATGCCCTTCCCCATGACCCGTGCCCCCATTCCCAACTAGGCCCTAAACCCAGGGTCTCAACTTGAATTTGCTGGTCGGTTTCCTCTTTCCATGTCCGATCATTCCCGTATTTCTCACTATGCACGACCAAGACTACCACCCGTAAACTCCGAACCCTAAGTTCCCCAAAATCTGAACCCTAACCCCTAAGACCTAAACCCTAAACCCTAGGCCCTAAGGCCCTAAGCCCCAAACCAACCTAGACCCAGACAAGCTTCCGGTTCGCGCTGCCCGGCCGAAAGGGCCGAGGAGCATGCACTGGAAGAGTCACTCCTGTATCCTTGTCCTTCTGCGCAGGGGTGGTCTTAGGTGAATGTTTGGGGCTTGGGTCAAGTTTTCAAGGATTTCGGGGTTTGCATAAGTAATCCCTTATCTCTCAAACCCCGCCATCTATAGCTTTTAGGGCTGAAGCTTTAGAATGCTGGGGGTTTGGGTTCGCTCTGTCCTTGTCTCAAGCTACCAGCTGCACTTGCAAGCAAACACATCCGTTGCAACTCCAGCTAGAATGCAAGAGGTTCACTGCCTAAGCCCCTAAACGCTGCACCAAGAACCCCGAAGTACTTGAGCGCTGCTGTTGTTATAAGTTGTCCAAAGAACGTGCATTGGTGCGCTTGGCGAACATAGATTCGTTTTGTACCTGCAACTGTGACATCTGAACCTTAGCTCCTACACTCCAAACCCTATGGTAGCCTCCCAAAATAGGGGACCCCAATCTAGATCCTAATATATTGTAATCCTCACTATGGCGCCACAGAGAACCGTAAACCCCAAACCACCCCCAAAAAACAGGTCCCTGTATACCCCTACCATAACCCCTATAAACCCATGATACAGATCTTTACGGCCATTGTTGCAGAGCCTGTCCTTCTGCATCTGAACCACCTTCAGGTATGTGGGGATGCGTTCTTCGCCCTCCACATTGCCGAAGAAGCCAGCCTGCTGCAGCTTTTGGGATAATGGAAAATAGAATGGAAACTACTATGGTATATAGGGGTTATATAAGGATCATGGAAAATGGAATGGAAACTACTATAGTATATAAGGGTTATATAGGGATAATGGAAGAGACAATGGAAACCACTATTTCAATTAAGGGTTTAGGGCTAGGTCTGGGGCTTGCGGCTTGGGGTTGAGAATCCAGAGTTTGGGACTCAGTGCTCCGGGCTTAGTCTTTACAGTTTAAGGGCTCAAGGTGTACAGTTTAGGGCATGGATCTTTGTAGTTTAACACTTAGAAGTTAGAAATGGCAGACAAGTTGAGAGCAAGTGGGGCTTCAGAAATTTGGTCGGAGAACCAAGATTGCTGACCGTGTAGACATTGCGGCAGAAGGCCAAACAGGCCCGTCGGCTCCATTTATCACGTTCTAACCCTCAGAATGATGCAGTCACTGTCCCATAGACCACGACTACATGAAGGCCTTCTGCTGGCATTCATGCTGATACGGTGCTGCTGTCACTTACATCGTAAGGCGAGAGCATTAAAGTTCCCAAACTCGGGGAAACCACTGCTCTGGGAAGCCAACTCTAAACCCTGGCCGCAGCCAAATTAAAGCCGTAAACCCTGAACGCTCAATCCCTGCTGCCAGGCTACCCAGGTGCTCAGGACTCGAATGTGACCACGCCATTCACCGCACTCCACAGGCGCAGTATCGATTAGGATCTTGGCACGCAGCTTTCCCTCATGTGCAAAAATGCTTAAATGGCACCAAAATCAATGGGCTCCACCCAAAAACCTCTCAGAAGTACCTTGGGCTAGTCTGATCGGCTGCCATCCATGTGCCCCACACAAGAAGGTTCTGTGAATCCGCGGCATGTGTGCGTATCAGTGCTGGCATGCAGCCTCTGAACCCCTGAAGTAACAGGGCGGTGGTGACAGAAAGATGGGTAAAGAAGTAAACCTAGACAGCTACATAAGAAGGGCCCTTCTTGAGATGCTTTAAGTACTCATCCAAGGAGCATTGACATGCTGACCAGGTCCAACCATGCAGTCCTTCCACGGCAAACGCAAAGGCCCGGTGTTGGACTGCTGGACTCGCAGCTTGGCCAGCACAAGCCCGCGGTTTATGATCCTTAGCTGCTACCATCATAGCCCATCATATTCCTTGCTCTTAGTAGGGAATACAAGAATATAATTCTTATATAACCCCTATAACATGTTCCGTTATTCTCTTCTAACAACCAAGAAGTCATCCGCTACCTGTACCACAAGAACATGTTCACGCTGAGCGCAAGACAGGCAGAACCAGTGCAGCAAAATGCTATTCCTCCTGACGATACAGAGAAGGTAATATAATATGAGCAGCGGCACATGCAACCGAGATCAGGGTCAAGGGTGAACAGTCGCTAGGGTGATATAATATCGGGGTAATATTAGGGTTATATACGGGATATATAAAGATAATGGAAAATAAAATGGAAGCTACTACTTAGAACATCTGCGTGGTCTCTACACCCTACCAATGAAGCAGACCAGACCGAAGTCCTCACACCCAAGGCCTCAAAACCTTCTAATGCTGTTGACTTATTGGTACTTAATCTAGACTAGGCCCCCAGCAGAATTCCCAAATAATCCCCTGTAAGCCTACCAATGCTCACCCCTCTCACTCTTAACTTGCTGGCTACTAGGGTGGAACGGAGGAATCGACCCCAACTGCAGCCCCTAGACAATCTTCGCTCACTAACCACCCTGAACCGTGAACCCCTAAACCCTAAACCCTAAACCCTAAATCGCAAATCCTAAACCCCAAACCATATAGTAGCTTCCATTTTCTTTTCAACTCCTTCACCCTGAGTCTTAGACCTAAAACATCCTAAAACCCTAAACCCTGAATGTAGTTTCCATGTTCCTTTCCATCAAGGGTTTAGGGTTTAGAGCTTAGGGTTTAGAGTTTAGGGTTTAGGGATCATCCCTATATGAACCCGTATAAACGCCTAAACCAGGCTTTTGCTTGTGTGAGGCACTGAAGCTTGAAGCGCTTGGACTTCTGATTCAGCACGTTGGTGCCCATATCCAGAAAAGGTGCCTGGAAGTTGCTTAGGGGTTTCAAGATTGGGGTTTAAGGTTTCGGGTCTGGGGCTTGGGGTTTATGCAATCGGTCATGTGACAATCCAGAAGCTGATCACTTGTGGACTAACTAGCAAATTTACATTGATGAATCTTCAAGGGGGTTGGGGTTTAGGATTTAAGGTTTAGGGCTTGGGGTTCAGGGGCGTGGGGTCTCTACAAGGGACCTTATAAGGAGTGTTCTGAGAATCTTTCGACTTGGTGCGATACCCCATCGCTACCCAGAGGCTGATGAAGTGCTTTGATTCTCGTCAAAGGATCCCATTACGCTGGCTAAGACAAAACTAGGGTTTGGATGGGGTCATTCCCCCTCACAGTAACTGTTGCCACAATGGGTTATAGGAGTCATAAGAACCCCCTTAATAAGGCCCCTTTAAGGACAGTTACTAGGGAGGGGGAATGACCCTTTGTTTAGATGGGTTTAGGTACCTACGTAGGGGCTTTTCCCTATTGTCCCATTGAAGAGCCGGGAGGTGCGCCCAACACAATGGGGATGAGGGCCCCGCGACGATGATACTTTATGACTGCTAGAGGGTCCCTATTTACTGTTTGCTGTCAAGGAACTGAAGTAAAATGACTACAACAAGAAAACTCCACTATACACGATGTACCCGTTTTGAAGTAATTTCAATTAGGTTCCTTAACAGCAACCTTCATCACAACCCAGGGTATGAGCACGCCTGAACCGAATCAGCCCCAACTCTTTGCTGACACCGTCTGCAACACATCAATACTTAGCAAAGGCAGTGCTACTAAGAATATGAATAAGAAATACTATCAATAATACAGATAATGAGAATCATCTTACAAATAATACTGGACGGAATGCGATCTTCAACTGTAATAGGAAAAGCAGTAGCGATCAGAATACAACGTGTCAAGCATCTTGTGTACAGGAGGTCCACTCGTCCTTTAAGGACATAGCCCTCAACCTCAAGAGTCAGCCATGTACTTCAGACTTAGCGTTCAGGGTTTAGGGCTCAGATATCCAAAACAAGCCGCAGCATACACAGAAGGATGGGTCAGAGCCAAGGATTGTGGGCATACAAGCTGATTACCTGTAGATCCGCACACCTTGAATCCGCGCCTCCCTTCCAAATATCTACTGCGACTACCAAACCCTAATTTTTCACGACTACTATGACCCCACCACTATCTTCATACTTGCTACTTCTGCTCTTATGTTTTACAGGTCACAACTCCCTGTATAGAGGCTGAGGCTGCCGGCCTCAAACTCTTCCCAGAGATTATTGGGATTGGTCCATGTGAACGTCTCCAGAAACTTCTTGGCTGGCGCTATCTCGGCGTCCATCTTTAGGGGCCGGGCCTGCAGTCGACGTAATGCTTTTTGGACCTTTAAGGTGATGGGGCTTAGGGTTTAGGGTTTAGGGTTAAGGGTTAAGGTTATGGGGCTTTGGGTTTAGGGTCTAGGGCTTAGGGTCCAAAAGATTGTCAAAGATAGCTGGCTTGTTATTAGGGCGTTAAGCTTTTTGCCTTTGCTCGCAGTCCTTGCTGGGCGCTTCAGACATCTGAGGGCTTCTGTATACCTGAACCCCACTTTGCAGATACCAACAAATCAACCGGTGGACCCTCTACTGGGCTGCAGGTAAAGAATTCAGTTTTAGTTACTCTATTGGGGAAACCGTATAGATTTATACACATATATATATATGTACACTATATATATATATATACACCCATTACGGTAACTTAATCTAAATTCTTTAACAGCAACCCAGTCTACACCTCAAAAAGCCCCAGCCTCAAATTTAGGCCGGGCTCTTATTTCCGCTGCTCGAGCTTCCTGCAAAGCAAAAAAAGGCTAGGCTTGGCGCACCAGGTTTAGGGTTATATAGGGGTTATATTGTGGGATAATGAAAAGGAAAATGGAAACTACTATAATGGGCTATTTTGGGTTTAGGGATTTTTTTCCGGTTTATAGTCCCCCCTAAGCAGATAGAATATGGCTTTGGGGATATTAAAACAAGATACCCTTATACCCCATATTCTATCTACTTAAGGGGGACTATAACCCCAATATATACTCCATTATAATAACGCAATTGCCATTTTCTTTTCCATTCTCCCTATATAACCCCTACATAACCCCTATATCTACTACTTATGAACAGGTTGAGTAGGACGCCGCACTCAAGGTTGATGAATGAACAGAATGGCTTACTGGGGGTTGGTAGGGAATAAGGAAGTATACTATATAGGGAAAATATTCCCTTATTCCCTACTAATACTAACCAGCAGTAAGATGGCGAACGGAACAGAAGCAACATGCGAATGAATGACGCTTGTTGTGGACTGGCAGCATCTGATGGAGTCATGGTATGTTCATTCTACGTTATTACTGGAAGGGGTTTGTAGGACCCCTCATTCTAAAACAGGACAACCCGTGGAATATTGAGTGGTGCTGTAGCGGAGCATTGCATGAGCATTGAGGTTCGCCCAGGACTACTCTAGGTTTCCTGTGGGACGCACATGTCTAAGCTCTTCAGGATTTGGCTGGGCCTTCTAAATTCAAAGCAGATGCCCTCCTTAGCATGTAGAATATTTAGTTTGGTACACCAAAGAAGGGACCCATAGTTTGACCTCAGCTGTTGAGGAAGCCAGTTCTCTACTTTGAGCACAGGGTGGAATGGCAGCAGTCGTAATCTTGCTACGCTGAACTGCAACATCCTGAAACCTGCAACCCGTCATCGGACAAGCAGGGGCCTGGAGATATACCCCAGAGACCCCTCCAACGCTGGCCTTCTGGAAATCCACGCAATCACCTAAGATGATTGGGAAGTATCTCACAGAAAATGCATTCCAGCCCAACACGCATGTCAGCTATAGTCATATTCATATATTTGCTACGTGGCATAAGCAGAAAGCATGGGATTCTATTTGGAAACCTACATGGGGCCATATGAACTTCCATGGAGAAGCCTTTGTGTACCCTCAGCATCCCGTTGCAAACCCAGTGAATTGACTCATGTTGGTTGGCCATTGCATTCAAACACTTGTAGTGGCAGGTGTTGTAGATCCGCAGTGCTGAAGCTCTGAGTTTTGCGAACAGCCGCATCGCCTCTTCCCCCTTCCCAATAGAATCAACCTAAACCCTAAACTCCCAACCCTACACCCTAACCCTATGGTTGTCTCCATATCAGTTTCCATTGTCCTTTCTATTTGATTCTCCCAATATACTAGAATATATTCTACTGGGGAGTAATTATTCAATATTAGGGGGGTTGGGGGCGTTTCATTTTAGGGGGAGGGGATTAGTCTTCCGCGGAGTTTCTTCCACGCATACCCGTCTATGGCCCCTTACCCCCACCTCCCTTGATATGACTCCCTGTACATCCGAACATGTCGCAACGCAAATTCAGAGCCTGCTACCATGATGTTCATGCGTTCCCAGACCCCTAAAGAATGCAAAAAATAGAACCCCCAACTAATCCCCTAGTTTCCCCGATGTAGAAATGGGTTCCGGAACCCTATAAATCCCTTATAACCCCATATACAAGCCTTATACAGTCCCTATAACTCCCTTTACGGTCATTTTGGGTCCATATGGAGGGGTTGTTGGATCCTGAGGGGGTCTGGATTGAAGCCGAGCATCCCATCAGCTTCCAGAAGTGCGTGTCGCGGTAGGCGTTGTGGAGGTGTAGCTTCACCTGGCGTGAGGACTTGGGCCAGAAATTGTCGGCTGTCATACTTGGGGTTGTCATTATCTCTACGACTGCTCACATGCGTTTTGAAATTCACACGGCGCTTTGCGGAGCTCAAGTTGCAGGCCGCCCAGCGGAGGCTATTGCCCAAACAGAGTTGGTTCTTACAGTCGACGGCACCATCATCGTTCTGACTTTTGTTTGCGCAGTTACTTCGTTCTATAACTAAGTCGTAATACTGCTGCTATTGCTCTGATCTCCACACGTCGCGCCTTCTTCGAGTCGTTCAAGCCTTAGCTGCATTCAAGCTTTGTTTGGAAGCAAGCCGATCACAGCGTCGGCTGACATTGTGAAGGACGACACCCCGAACATACCCCCAAAACTGGCCCAAAACCATGACACAATGAAAAAGGCATTTGTTTTGGTGTTTGGCGCATCCTCTTACATGACCATTGCACCTGATGCTGAAACCAAGGAGCAAAGGAACAGGGACAATCTTTTCGCCTGGTCCAGACCTTGGCGGGCAAGGTGCCATTTTCAGGTCTGCCTACTTGATTCAAAGGGTGATGCAAGGCTGTCTACCCAGTGGTTCCCAGATTTGGAGTCTCCTTTGCGAAGCTCCGACCACGGCAACGGCATTAGTGGATTCGCACTGCATGTGCATATGAGTGATGCTGAGTGACAAGTGTTGCAGAATCAGACTGGATGACAGTTGGCGCAAAAGAGATGCTTTTATTCCGGAGGCTTGCGCAGCGTGCCAGTCTGAGCTGCGTGGGTACATTCTGCTACAATGCACCCACGAAGGCTACCAATATGCTACAGGCTCAGCGGCTGAAGCCACTTAGCGGCCGAAGCCACTTTGCCGGCGCTGAGGGTAGCGCCGGTCGCTGCGCTCGCCTCGTTCGCCTTTGCGAACCTTGGAAGACCAAAGCTCCACCTCGCTGTGTCGGCGTGCTCGGGTCAGTGCACTTACAACACCGTTCAAGCTCGCGGAGGACACTTCCACGCCAAGGCGTTCTGCTTCCGACAACCAATGCATGGCCCGGTCCACGTCACCGGCTCGCACCCAGGCCTGCACCAGGTCAGGGTTGTGTACACATATCCATGCAAAGAAGAACCCAACAGCTGGAGTGCTCCTCATGGGTATGGTCCCTCACATCTTCGTCCCGCAATCTCACTCTGGGCCTGCGCAATGGAGTTGTAGCAAAAGGCACCTGGCTTTTCCAGCAAGAACCCAAGGCTTCATGATTCTTCCAAAGAAGGGCTACCTTCCCGTGCGTCTTCCTGCTACAGCAAGCCAGATTGTAGCAATCTCCGGGCTCTTCTATATGTCCGGGGTAAATTCAACTAACATAGACCGCTCTCACGTCCAAAGTCTATCTGAAGGAGTTCATTTGTTCGGCTCGGAATTCTGGTAAGCCCCGTGTGCTACCAATAAGATCTAATTGGAATTTCTTTAAGTTAGTTAAACGTCATCATGGTTCTACTTCTCATCCCTCTGCGCTGGGAGTTTCTCAAAACAACAGGGCCGAATAGGGGCCCTAGGCGTATCTAAGGACTAGAACGGAAATGTAAAGTCCCTATTAATTAAGGCGCGTGCAGGGCCGCCAGTGAGAAGCTCACATGTGCGGAGCGTTTTTTTGGTGGTTGAACCTAGTAACATTGAATTGCTTATATAAACTCTATGTTGGGTGCCATAATGTGATTCTTGGACATCAGTCGATCCACGAAGCGAAAGTAAGCCCAAATCAAATACTACTCCGGTGAATTCATCAGTCGCACCTGGCTTTTCGCCCTGGCTGCAAAGAGAAGAGGTCATCAGCTTCATCCACTCCTCTCTGCTCTGCTTGGAGCTAGTTCCCTCTCCTACTAATAAACCCCCAAAACCCCCCAATAATGAATCTCCCCAAAATAATGCCCTTATACAGTTTGGGGGAATACATAGAATTGAGGGCGGGGCGGTTCATTAACAGTGGGAGAGGATTGTTAACGACGTATCGCATGCACCTTGGCATTGTTTGATTAGCATTTACAACTCAAAAGAAGTGCCTCCCTCCTCTCAGCAAACAAAAGAACCGATCCTCTGCGCGCTCGGGCTCCTGGGCGGTGCCGCAGGCCTTGATCATTCATCCCTTCCCCCTTCTGCATACGGGCGGTGAAAGGTATTGTTGGGAGTATTGAGGTGTTCTGTGGAAAACCGACGGATCATCACTGTAGTCTTTGGGAACCACTTCCGCTCTTGGACGTGATGGCCTGTCTGCCATTATATGTCTGCCATTTGCTAAAATGCTTTCCTTTCAACGGGCTGTGCTATGTGCGCAAGGAACCATTGTTTGACACATACCCGCTGACAAACACGATGCCCTTCCACTGTATGCGTGGCGCAGGCTCCAAGAACTTGGAAAATGTAGTTACCCTTGAGTAGATAGAATTATGGCTTTGGGTATATTATAATAAGATCCCCATACACCCCATATTCTATCTACTTAATGGGGACTGTATATCTAGCAAAGACCCAGAAGCGTGGATGACGGTGCTGTAGGACACGTCGTCGGGCTGGACCTGGCTTTCTGTTGAAGTGGTCTTAGGGCGTTATACAGAGAATATGGGGATTCTATACGGTTAAATAAGTTGAATTGGGATTCTTCCAACGTCCCCAAGGGACCGTATTTTATGAACCCTAGGCACTAAATCCTAGACCCTCAACCCTAAATCCTAAGCCCTCAACCCTAAATCCTAAACCCTAAGCTGCAAACCCTAAATCCTGAACCCTCAACCCTAAATCCACATTCCTAGACCCCAAATCCCTCTTATTTGAGCTGTAGTCTAAACTCCTAGTATCCCCCTTAAAAACCCCTATAGTAGTCCCCTACATAACCCCTTATATAACCCCTTTAAGGAGTTTAAACTATACGTCATTTGGAACCCAGGGGCGTTATGCTTCGGCATCTCTTTGAGCCACTTCTCGGCTCGGTCCACATCCAAGGCCTTGGCGCAGGCATTCCTGAGATCTGCGTGTTTTAGAATTTAGGGTTTAGGGTTTGGGATTTAGGGTTTAGGGCTTAGGGTTTAGGATTAAGGGCTTAGGACTTAGGATTTAGGGTCTAGGATTTAGGGTTTAGGGTCTAGGATTTAGGGTTTGTAATAAAATCGAAAAGTAATTTTCAAGGAGATAGGAGAAAAGAGTTTGGCTGGTCGTTGCCATCATTTGCTATCAGTTCTGAACATGTCCCCAAGTACACATATTCCACACCAACCTCCTATGTAACAAAGGAAGGAAAAGTAAAGTATCAAAGTGCAGCCCCCTAAACCCTCACCCCTAAACCCTAAATCCCTAAACCCTAAATCCCTAAACCTTAAATCCCTAAACCCTAAATCCCCAAACCCTAAATCCCTAAACCAGGATTCACCAGGGAGTTGAATGTCAGCACCCCAGGTTGGACTCCCTGGGCCACCATCTTCCTGGGTTGCTGTTGAGGAACTTAAAATTAAGTTACCACAATGGGTATATAGGGTTTAGGGTTTTGGGTGTAGGGTTACCATAATGGGTATACATAGTAAATAATAGGGTTTCCCCAATATGGTAACTTAATTTAAGTTCCTTAACAGCAACCCAGCTTCTGGAACCAATATTCCGCACGCTTGGCATCGCCGCAGCGGGCACAGGCGTTGATCACACCTAAGAAGAGAGACAGGGGGTAACAGTTACAGTGTACGCTTACATGAGCTATACTCTAACATCTTAGTATCCCCTTAATAACCCCCATAATACTGCCCTATATAATCCCCTGTATAATAACCCCCCTTTCAGGAGTTTAGGCTACAGCTTACATGTGCAGGGGCTTGATGGATTCAGCATGTTAAAGCCTATCCTTCCTAACATTGATCGATCGAGCCACTGTTGTAGGTCACCACGTTGGCCTGGATGCTATCGCGTTCCATCTGCTCGATCCAGGCCTACTAGCCATCAGGGCACCGCAGTCACTAGAGCAAGCAGTCATGAAAGTGCGACAAGCATCTAGTCACGCATGGGCCCTCTGACAAATTTCTCACGTACACAGGGATGAGATAAGAAAAGATCTGAGATGTTGTTCAAAGGGTTCGTGGGCCTCCGCCCGGCGCAAGCTGTTGGCCTTGGCGCACGCATGGATGACCGAGGAGTAACCTGGGTTGCTGTTAAGGAACTTAAATTAAGTTACCATAATGGGTATATATATAATGAACAAAAGGGTTTCCCCAATATAGCAACTTCATTTAAGTTCCTTAAATCCCTATAATTCCCCCAGCTTCCATTTCATTTTCCATGTTCTTTTCCATTTGATTCTCCACTATAGGGGGATGATACTAAACCCTAAACCCTAAACGCTATAGGGTTTCCCCAATATAGTAGCTTAATTTATGTTCCTTAACAGCAACCCAGTAACTGGCCACGTCGGCAGATGCCGTGGATTTTAGGAGCTTCTTGAGCCAGAACTCGGCACGGTCCACGTCCCCCTTGCGGGCGCAGGCGGAGATGAGCGCGTTGTAGGTGGACTCGGCTTGGGTACCAACCCAAATTCTAAAGGATCAAACTCAGGGATTCTTGTGGACTACTTGATTTAAGGCATACTTAGAGGTCCGTTGTACTTATAACCTACTTAGTAACTGTAGTTATAACCCTAATTATAAGCCCCATAACTACAGTTACCCTAGACATAATTCGGCTCTCTGATTTCTAGCGAAGAGACGCCGTTGACCTCCACGTTGGCCTTGTCCATGCGCTCGAAAATGCGCTCCACCCGGCTGATGTCACCCATCTTGGCCACGGTGCTGATGAGAAGGCCATAGGTGGTGGCTCCGACCTGCTGGAAACCCAGGGATAATGGAAAAGAAAATGGAAATTACTAAATTACAATGGAATATATATTAGGATTATAGTTCCCCTTCAGTAGATAGAATATGGGGTATATGGGGATCTTATTGTAATATGCCCAAAGCCATATTCTATCTACGTAAGGGTGACTATAGGCTAATGTAACACAAATGATGACAGCAGTAACAACAATAAAAGGAAAAATAGTAGTAACGGTAAGAAGAAGAGTAATAACAGCAAGAAAAGTAGTAATAATGGTCATAGTAGTAACGTTCATCGGCTCTGTTGGGGTACCTTAGCTGCGTGCCTCATCAAACTAGGCATTTGATCTAGCGTCCTACATCAATCGCATCACCATGGACGAATCCAAATAAAAATCAGAAGAATACTAATATCAATAAAAATAACATTAGTAGTAGTAGTAGTAGTAATACCAATACTACTAGCAGTCATAGTAGTAACAGCGATAATAGTAACAATAATAGTAACGATCAGAACGATTCCGACCTGAAGTCCTGATCGTTCCATCTTCTCAAGCCACTTCTCTGCGCGGTGCAAGTCACCGCTTTGGGCAAAAGCATCGATCATGGTGCAATAGCCTGGGTTGCTGTTAAGNNTCCTTAACAGCAACCCAGTTGGCAGCACAGGCAATTAGAAACTAGTGGAGGGCTCTAGACGCCCCGCAACATGCGGCCCCTCCAAAAACCTTGTACCATCAAATGGTAGTTTCCCAAAATA
>CAJNIZ010015559.1:35562-47890 GCA_905231905.1 Symbiodinium pilosum
TCCTTAACAGCAACCCAGGCACACGGCGATGAAGGTGTTGTAAGCGGCAACATCCGGCTTGATGCCTGCGGCAAGCATCTCATCCAAGAGCTGGTCCACTGCCTTGCAGTCCCCGCAGCGGGAGAATGCCTTGAGGCTGGTGTTGAAGCTAACACGGTCAGCCTGAATGCCCTGCTCCCGCATCTGCCGCAGGCGCCTGAGAACGGAATAGAAGTCGCCTTGACGGCTGTGGGTATTAATGATCAGGTTGAAGCAGATTGTGTTTGGAGTCACTTTGCGCTGCATCATCTGATCGAAGAGCTTGCCGGCGCGTGCAGAATCACCCATCTTGCTGCAAGCGCTGAAAAGCATGTTGTAGCTGACGGCGTCAGCCTCGACGCCGGCCTCGGCCATGCGAGTAAGCCAAGTCTCAGCACCGTCGATGTCTCCGGCCTTTGCCAGCTTGTCAATGATGGTGCTGTAGCTGTTCACGGTAGGCTGAACACCGCGCTGAGACATCTGCTCAAGCCAATGAGCTGCGCGACGAGTGTTGCCTTCTTTACACCAGGCGTTGATCACGGCGTTGTAGCAGATAGCGTTTGGCTCGGCCCCTTCCTTGGACATGCGCTCCAGCCAGCGCTCGGCAAGGCTCGCATCGCAGCTTCGGGCGCAAGCATGAAGCACAGAGCTATAGCTCACAACATTGGGGGTGGTGCCGGAAGCCTTCATCTTCTCAAGCCAGCGCTCCGCGCGAGTCACATCCCCCGTGCGTGCACAGGCATCGATCACAGCGTTGTAGCTCATCACATCTGGGCTCAGCCCCAGCGATGGCATCTTTACAAGCCAGTATTCTGCGCGATCAACAGCGTTTGCTTTGGCACAAGCGCTGATCAGCATGTTCAGGCAGATGCCATTTGGGCTCCCAACATTTGAGGCCTCGAGAGCCTCAAGCCAGTACTCGGCGCGTTTCACATCCCCCGCTTTTGCGAAGGCCGAGATTAAGGCTCCATAGCAAACCAGGCTGGGCTTGCCGTCGCCTGCGAGGATCCTCTCCATCACGGCTTCGGCTGCGTCTGTGTCACCGGCCTTGGCTGCTGCCTGAAGTCTTCCTGCGAGGCCACTGACCTCTTCGTACTTCTCGCGCCGCTCCCCTAGGCACGGCTTGGTCTTCTTGGTGCTGCTTTCCTGGCGGCGGCTGCTTAAGCCAAGCTCCAGGAAGAGGAGAACCACCACAACGGTTAACTCCTCCACTGCAGCTGGAACGGGAAGGCGGAGGTCAATGGCGTTGAAGAGCATGGAAGTCAATGCCGCCAGGACCATAGTCCTCTCTTCCCCAATAGCCAGGGCTAAAAAAGCTAAAGCTTTATTATAGAGACCCAAAAATAGGCCCCAAAAGAAAAGTAAGAGTCCGCAACGTGATGTTGAGCGTAGTGGAGCTGGTGAAGAAAGAGTAGCATGAGCTGAGGACTGCCATGAGTCCAATAGTAGGCTCCTTGGCTGCTGTTAAGGAACTTAATTTACAGTACTATATAAGGGAACCGTGTTATTTACTATATATATATATATCCCCATTTTCAACTTGATTTTAAGCTACTGTACTAGGGGAACCATATTAATTACTATATATATATATATCCCCATAAAGGTAACTTAATTTAAGTTACTATATTGGGGGGGGCTATATTAATTACTACATATATATTTATATATCCCTTATGGCTACTTACTTTAAATCCCTTAACAGCAACCCAGGCTCGTAGTGAAAGAGACGGAAATGTGAGGGCTCGAAGAGATCGAGGGCGAGATCGCGATAGCAGCCGTTGATGAGGTTTCAAGCGGCTAACCATGCTTGAGCCGATGTTGCGGGCAGATGAACCGTCAACACCTCTTTCATGCATTATTCATAATATTTTTAATAGTGTGACTATTACTATTACTATTCTTTTCCTTATTGTTACTATTAGTATTATCATGGTTACTAATATTATTGTGATAATTATCATTACTATTAGCCTGAGGGGTTTGACATCCGTGCTCAAGCTCAGCTGCTCGCTCCTTAAGGCAGCATCTACCCTGCAATGCACCTGAGGGAGACCATTGGAATCAGCCGGGGCTAGGGCGAGTCTCTTTGTCTCGGAATTTGCTTCCATCTATCCTGGCAGTTTCAACTTAGGCTGACGGCTATATCGAGTAATATTGGGGTTATATTGGGGTAATATTGGGGTCATATTAGGGTAATATTAGGGTCATATTGGGGTAATATTGGGGTCATATTCGGGTAATATTAGGGTAATATTAGGGTCATATTGGGGTAAAATTAGGGTCATATTGGGGTTATATTGGGGTAATATTAGGGTCATATTAGGGTAATATTGGGATAATATTAGGGTCATATGGGGTTATATTGGCGTTATATTAGGGTTATATTGGGGTTACATTAGGGTTATATTGGGGTTACATTAGGGTTATATTATTGGGGCTATATTAGGGTTGAAGCACCTGTATCGTTTACAGACAGTCAGGAACAGTCACGGCCACTACTGAGTTGTGTGAGCAGCAGTTGGCATTGTGCGTATTACTGATTGATGCGGATCAGATCCCTATAGTATATAACCCATTACAGCAGTTTCCATTCTATCTTCCATTATCCCAATATATCTCCTATATAACCCCATGATAGCAGTTTCCAGACCGTAGATCATCCCCAAAAGTCCATGGTAGCAGCTTTAGTTTCGTCTTCCATTTGCTTCATTCCCCTCTTGACAACCAGCAAGCTGTGTGCCTGGACCGGTCCATGGGCTCTCCCGGGTTGCTGCAGAAACTCACCAATGTCAAGAACTCGGCTTCATCTCACAGCACAGAAGTTTAGGGTTTAGGGTTTAGGGTTTAGGGTTTAGGACCGCTTGCACAGAACTGCAGAGGAATGGTAACTGGTATGACAGCACCCTTCCTTAGTCTCGGACCTCCTAGGTAGGTCTACTACCACATGCTGATGCTATCCGTACCAGAAAATGAGACTATACTATATGGTAGTTTCCCAAAATAAGGGGACCCCAATATAGACCCCAATATATGATCATCCTTATTATGGGGACCCCCAAAAAGGTACCCCTAATTTTAGGAAACCCCTATATTGCCTATGCAGGTCGAACTGTGGCTCCGGCTTCATGGTACCTCATGGTCAGCAAGTAACAGGGGGTTATATTATGGGAATTATAGGGTGTATATTGGGGTTATATTGGGATAATGGAAACGAAAATGGAAACTACTACTTAGGGTTTAGGGCTTCAATTTTGGTGCAAAATTACTTACCGACATCGAAAGTCATATGGAACATAAAGCGGAAAATGAAATGGAGAGCTGGGCTGACTTGAACGCAAGCGGGATTTGGGAACCCCAACCCCACAAATTAGGACCCTCTAGCTATCGTGTGTCTGTTTTGGAGGTTGGGCCCACCAAAGCCAACTTACTGATAACCTTTAGGATTTAGGGTTTAGGGGTTAGAAGTCTCAGGGTTGAGGGTTGGCTTTCGGAGTCGGACAATCAACATTCCGCTTGCAGGTGCTGCAACATCCACAAGCTTGCAATGAACAGACCGGCTTATATGCACGGTATATACATATGTATGTACCAGATGTACACAATTACACATACATACAAATTAGGTGTGTGTGTGTGTGCGCATAAGATATACTTACATATTCATATATATGTATATATGCAAAAGTTCAACACGGGATTTGGGCAGGTGGGGCACGTGATCTTCGAGTCAAACTTCTCATGCCAAGGCATATTGCCGGCATGAACAGTCACCTCAGCATGCTGACTGCTATAGGTTAGGAGGACCCCCAGCCTGTAATAGTGATAACAGGAATAGAAGAGGACCCTAATATAATCCTTATTATCCCTTATAGTCACTATTACTGGGTGGGGCGTCCACCTAAGCTATAGGTTTGGTTTTCTGAAAATCGGTGGAGATCAGGGGCCCTAAGGCACCCCAGAAAATGTGAGATTGTAAGGAGAGCATGGCAGCCCCTATGAAGGACCCGAAACCTCAAACTAAAATGACGTTGGAAGCCTTTCCTAGATGCCAGGACCACAACAAAGATGCTGCAAATCACCAATAGATTGAAAGGTTGAAGTGCATTGCATTTGAAAGGGATACTGGGCTTTTTTGGTGTGTGGTGGGCAAAACCTTGAAAACCCCGCCAGAACTTGTGCTTGACCGACAAGGTGTTAAGGGTCTTGGGCTTAGGACATGGATTGGCATACTGCTTTTCATGTCTTTCCGAGAAAATGGGGCGAATCTCTGAACTTCGCTGCATATGGCAGCGGCCCCAAAAAAGGACCACAATCTCGTCTTGTTCAACCCTGATATCCAGCATGCAATGGCTTTGCCCTCCCAACTAATATACTATGATATACTATATTCTGCTAGACTAATATACTCGCATATACGATATTGTACTATCTCATGCTAGAATAATATACTATAACATACTATAGCATACTATATCCTGCTAGAATGATACACTATAATGTACTACTATACCCTTAGAATTCCGAGGAACCCCTTGTGCAGCCAAGGCGCGAAAATCCGCTCTAATTGCCGCCTCGGCACTCCTCAGTCTGCATCGCCATTTCAGACACACCCCAAAGGTGGCTTTAGGGTTTAATTAGGGTTTAGAAAGGTTTAGGGTTTAGGGTCTCAGGTTTAGGGGTTTTTGTTTTCGGGTTTAAGGTTTAGGGGTTTAGGATGTCATGATTTTGCCAAGCCTCCTGAGAAGAGGGTGCATGGAGGAAAGCTTGCACCGCTCTGGGTGCCCTAAAACATACCTTACTTCCCAGGGTTCAGGTTTCAATCCAAACCCCATGAACCCCTAAACCCTTAACCCTTGATCTTAAACCCTTCACTCTATAAGCCTATAACCCTGGACGCCAAGCCCTCAACCCAAAACCCTGAACCTTATACCCCAAGCCCCTTCCCGTAGACACCTAAACCTGGTCCCTACACCCCTAGAACCTAAGCTCCCAACCCTAAAATCCTAAGACGTCCATAGACCCTGCTTGGAGGGTCAGAAGGACGTAGCAAGAAGGTTAATAGTGGGGATAGTTGGGGTTCTTATATGGCTTATAGGGGCTATTAACCTACTTACTAAGTCTCCATGACCCTCCAAGTGATCCTAAGGAAGAGGCCCTCGGCCCTTAGATTCTGCACCCTAAGCCTGAACCCAAAGCCGACCGTAAGCGCCGAACCCCAATCAGCCGAACCAAGGACAGCGCGAAGCCTGCTGGTTCCTCAGGAGGGTTCAGGGAAACGATATCATTTTTTGACCTTTGCGTTGAGGTGGGCCAAGGTTTTGGGGACTCAGGGGTACAAAACTTATCTTGGCTTCATTCAAGCTGTTCTTCTAGCTGCTTGCATTTCGAGGTAGATGCGGTTCTTGATGACATGGAGGTTTCCACAAAATAGAGGTCCCTTATGTGAGGGCTCTAGTATTTGGGAGTCTATGTTGGGAACACGCATTTCCGGAAACTTCCATGTAACTATGGCATGTAGCCCTAGCGCAGACCTGGATAAATAACCAACAAAGTGTCTGGGATTTTAACCAGTAGGGTAGGACTCTCAGTGCACTCTCAACAAGCAGGCTTCATCCGAAAAAGGGGACTGCTTCTTCGATTGCAAGACAAGAAGCCTAGCCCCTCCACGGGAGGGGTACTGCCCCCCATCGAATAACCGTCTATAGGGACAATATTACCCCAGGGCTTTGTAGGTTCATTCTCTTACGAATATGATCCAACGGTTACTGAATGTGGGCAATATCCAAAATATTCCTGAGATGTGGGCTGGTGCCAATATTTCCTCATGTAGGGTGCCCCGTACCGTTTTGCAGGTTTGGAGGGTGTCGTTCTGGGGTATCGTTTTCTAGGGTGCCCCGTAGCGTCTTGCAGTGGTTCAACTTCTTTCCAAGCATTGAACACTTTACTACTTTACCACAACGGTAATTTCGACCCTGGCTCATATCGAGAAAACTCATTCGGATCTATCGTACATGCATGCATCTTCCTTCGCCAAGGGGTTCTTGGGTGAACTTGGTCAACCGCTACTTTCAGGCTGATCAAATCACACTACGGGGGAACCAGTGGGTGGGGGTAATTAGGGGCATCCATGATAAACTCTCGCAACCCAAAGATTAAGATCTGAACCCTGAACAGCCCTACTAAACTCAGACTCGAGACCTAAACCCTGAACCCTAAACCCTAAACCCTAAACCCTGAACCCCAAACCCTAAACAGGCAGTCAGAAGCTGAGCTCCCGACGAATGGGCATCATCCTAAAGTCTTTGGCCCATTCTAAAATATCTCGGAAACCCAGCCTCAGTTGCAACAAGGGGCTTTTGGAAGGGGGAATATTAGGGTTAATATAGGGGTTATATAGAGGTTATAATATGCTTTCGGCTTTAGGGGTTAAGGGTTTAGGATGTATAAAGGGATTATATAGGTGATATGGGGGTTATATGGGATACTGGAAAAATGGAAACTACCATAGGGTTTAAGGTTTAAGGTATGCAGGGCGTTTCTGGAGGGCTGCCGTGAGTCCAGGGGTATACCACCAGATTCGACAAGAGCCCTGGTTGGGATTTGGGACTATATGAAGCTTGAATGGGCTAATTGGTGGCATATTTCTGTCTCGAAATGAACTCCCGAATGCAATCTGATACGTCCAGAGTTCCCCAAAAGTTCTTGAGCAACCTCAGTTGCTGGTCAAGCAGTCAGATGTTCTTCTTATCGCACATGGACCTGGGGATCCTAGGGCCAATGTAGGGGTTCAAACCCTGCCCTTTGAAAAATTAAGATGTTTTGCTAGAGGAAGCTGCCAACAGTAGAGCGCTCTCACTTCTTGCTTCCATGCTAGTGCCGCTGCTTTACAAATTCTCCCTGCTCCTCTCCCCACTGCTGCTACCAATGAAGTTCTCATACGATCATGTCTGCTACTGCTCGCGTTGCCATCCACCTCACTACCACTCCGCATCGCAAAGAACTACCATCGTGCTCAAAAGAGCCAGTTCCCATATGATGGCACTTAGATTCTTCTGCCTAGGCATTCAGACTACCACTACTTGACCACCACCACGAATGCGGCCACCGCGACCGCCACCGCCACGACTGCCGCCACCGCCACTGCTGCCACCGCCACTGCGCCACCACATTACCGCCACCATTACCGCCACCACCGCCGGCGCTGCCGTCGCCACCACCACCACTATGTTGCTGATGTTGATACGAAAAACCCTGCATGACCATGTGATAATAAAGTCCCTACTTCCCGGTATGGGGTGTGGAGGGGTCATGCAGAGTACTTACCATACCATTCCTATAGCTACACATAAACCCTCTGAGAATCGCGCAATCGATCCTCAAGGTTGATCGGAGCGAAGAGTGGTACTTCCACTCCTTTCTGCTTTCCGACCTGAGTAGTGATCATATGTGGGCATAGATGCAACCTTCCAAAAATGTAAGAGTCACTTCTAGAAAGGGGGGGGGGTCGGGATTAACAGGTGTATTTGGGAAACCTCCGGTACCAAGCTTAGGGTTTTGAGATGGGTCACATAAAATGGCACAGGGGTTCAGTTAGACATTCTAATTATTTGAAAACCAGAACAAGAATTGGCCGGGTATTCTTTGTTGTTCTCTTGCCGGGCAGGAATATGTTCTTGCTCTGAAAAGTAGTTGCAAGTCGTATGAACTTCTTATGACGCGTTGAAACCCTAGAAAACATGGGATCGCACTTCCCTTTGCGATTCCGACTCCATGCTGCTGCGGCTGCGAGAAAAATTGAGATCCGGTTCCACGTAGGGGTTTCTCCAAACTACGGATCTTTCCTGCATGCTCAAATTCATACAGCAAGGATCCTATCATTTTCAGGGCTCTCACAGGGAAACCTTTGTTGCCCACATACCACTACATTGTGGTTGGCAGTGTTTTTGCTTCCGATGAATTCTAGTGCAAGAATTCAAGAGACAAAAGATCTTTGCTGCTACATCTGCACTCCAACACCTTCTGCAACAAGTCCACAAATAAACAGCTGAACTTGCGGTCCTTTTTTGTACTCACATCTTTCAGCCGGTGCCTGCAGATTGAACGCGAAGCACATGGGTGAATTCTCCAGTGAAACTCGCCGAGGCCTACATTAGTTTGTCTCTGCCCCGCTTTGTTCTTGGACTCTTGCCCGCAACCAGGCGCACGTTTTCAGCCCGGATTGTCTTCACACTGCCGTCACCAAGTCGGATTTCATATCTGCCTCGGACTTGATCTACGGAAAGGACCTCTGCCTGCTGCCCGTTGTATGCCTTGAAGGGCGCTGAGGGCAGCATATGGTTGGGAGATTGACGAGCTCAAGTGCAGCTGAAGAATCTTAATCCTCAAGTTACCAACCCCGCTGCCCTGTAACAGGGCCCACGGAGAAAAGAGGGCACAGTTACAACAGCAATTTAGGACATCTCGATTCGCAAATTATAGTGTCCACCCTATCCCCAAACCAGAACCCTCCTTGTACCCTTAAATAGGCGTATATGGTACGTGATAATGGGTATTTAAGGTATATGGAGGGTACATGAAGGGTCTAGGAACCCTAAACCCTAGTTGTAGGAGCCCACAGTATATTTGCATGCTTGTCTTCACACATCACAGGAGGGTGGTATTGATGATGCAGCAGGCGCAGCTAGCGTCGAATCCTTACCCGAGGCATCTCCACATAATCCCTGAAAGGGACCCCAAAATCCTAAACCCTAAAACCCAAAACTCAAACCTAGACCCTGGATCCTATACCTAAACCCAAACCCTGAATCCTAAACCCTAAATCCTAAACTGACCCAGGTCAATCTGTTCTCCACGCCTGGGCGGTCTTCAAACCGACCAGTTCAACGGTGGAACCTACCTCGAGCACATCGTCGCCCTCCCCGGTGGGTGGCAATCCCTCCTTACCTTGGTAATACAGGGGCTGTTATGAGGGTGTAGGGGCTTAGGGCTTAGGGGTTATGAGCCTTACATAGGGTTTAGGGTTCAGGGTTTAGGGTTTACGGGTTGTGAGGGTTATATAGGGATATGTTATCCCAATAATGGAGAATCAAGAGGAAGACAAGATACAAATGAAATGGAAACTAAGGATTTACAGGGCTTGGGGTTTCCAAAAAACAGTGGTTGCTTTTTTGGAGTCTCTATAATAGGAATTACAGTATTCGGGGTCTATGTTGCCCCCTATTTCTTGAAGCTAACATATATAGGGGTGTGAGAGGGGCATAAGGATGTTATAGGAATTACAGGGATTGGGTTTAGTGTTTGTGCGGGCATTTGGCTTTCCTGTACGTAGCACAGCCAAGCAGGATTGAGCAAAGAAAGGCAAGCCTGGGAACCACAATTCTTTGTTTCTATTGAACCCCTAACCGAATCCATGCTTCCCTTAAACCGCAAAAAATCCCTAAACCCGAAACCCTAAACCCCTAAACCCTAAACCCAATCCCCTAAACTCAACCCATCAATTCCAAAACCAAACTCCTCAACCCAGTGGCGGGGTGACACGTTGGGCTCCCGATTCTCCTTCATAGCAGCCGACGCGGCCAAGACCTGTGGAGTTGTCTCGATGAGGATCACATTGTCCTTCAGTTCGAGGGTTTAGGGTTTAGGATTTACGTGTTGGTTTGGAGTTTCGGGGAGAGTCTCACCTAACCTCCTGCTTATAAAAACCTGTCAATGCATCCAGGTTTCAGGGCCGAGGCTAAATGCAAAGTACGAAATATTGCATGGGATGTAAGTTAAGTGCAGGGAGTATGGCGAGGTAACATGATGGAGGGGCAAAGGCCTTCTGTCTTGTGAGGTACCGCAAGTTTCCCTAGGCCGACACTCAAGTAACAAAAGATGATGATCATGATGACGACCCTCATCTTAAGCCCTGTACGAATACCCAACAGTCTCAATTTGGACCCCGGCTGGTTGCCTAGGGCACACTCAATTTGGGGGTGGGCTGTGAAAACGCAGATTCAACCAGCTGACTGGGAATTACAGTAAGCCGCAATGCTACTGACAACAGGGATGATAGCTGCATGAAACTCTTGGATCCTGAAAAGCTCGGTCCTTCTTCACGCGGAAGAGCTGTCCACTATCCAGAGCTCGGACCTCATATCTAATATTATAATACTTTCCATCTTATTTTCTATTATCCCAATATAACCCTATATAACCCCAGTATAACCCTATATAACCCTAATATTAAGCTATTCCCATTCTAACCCAGCACTCGGACCTCATATCGCTGCGACTCCTCATGGCACTCTGCCACTCGTGCAACGCAGCCGTTGAGCTCCACGTGGTTGCGAAGCCCCCGGATGGCAACGAAGGCACCAGCTACTAAGGAGCCCTTGCTGGAGACCTGTAGCAAGTGCTCCTTGCCTTAGAGTTGATGCGTACTCCCTGGAGGGAGCAATTCATGGATTGAAAGAGGATGCCAGAACAATTGAGGACATCAAGAAAGCAGCAAAACATACTGCTGCAGGATCCAGTTTCCCTTTACCTTCACCACCTGGCCCTTCACTTCCACCTCATACTTCTGCTTGTCGCCACGTGCCTTCACCACAACAGCGACCTCGCCATTGAAAGCCTGCTGAGAACCTGAGAGGCCAGTCAGAACCACAGACTGCCCGTGCAGCTCATCGCGATCCTCGGGCTGCTGGTTCGTTGGGGCTGAAGGAGTGGGGTATTCTGGTTCTCACATTACCTGCTAGTGCTGTGGCCATTTCCTCTTCCACCATTACTATTACTAATGCTTTTGTAGCTTATTACTACTCATTACTGTTGCTATTGCCTTTGCCACAATTATTCTGATTGCTCTTGCTCTGACCACGACTGGTAGCAGCGTGGTAGCAGTACTACTGCTGCTACTACTCTTCCTCTTCCTGCAGCCGCCGCCACCACTTCTACAGCTACAGCTAGTGCTACTAAGCTACAACTGCTGGAGCCGCTGCTGCCGCATATTATGGGGACATTATTGTGTATTTTGGGGGTTACATAGGGATGAGATTACCCCAAATATGGACAATCAAATGGAAGATAAAAAGGAAAATGAACTGGAATATTATGGGTACATCACAGCCTTTTTAGCTCAAACCGTGAACCATGAATCTTTAACCCTTGGCTTACCTCCGCCCTCCCCCTTAAGGCCTAACCTCAAGCCGAGACCCTCCCCTCTGGTGGTTAGTGGGGAATGAAAGGGCGGAATAGAGGGACGAATTCTCAGGGAGTATATAGTAGGGATACATTCCTGTCTTCCATAAGCTTACCCTGAAGGCTAAACAATGAACCCTAACCCCTAAGCCCTAACCCCAAGCCCAAACCCTCAAGCCCCAAACCCTCAACCCGCCAGTCCAGGAAACGAGGATTGCATAATTACTTGAAAAGCAAAACCAGAAACTCGTGCAAGAAAAGCTCAGGGTTACAAGAATAATGTCCGAATAGGTCCCTTCATATAGAAAGATAAACCCCAGACCCCAAACCCCTAATCCTCAGCCCCAAACCCTTCACCCTAAACCCCCGTTAGGGGTCTACCTAAATCAGGGGTACTTTTTGGGGTGTCGTCATCTAAGGACTATACTTGTTTGGGGTCTATATTGGGGTTCCCCCATTTAAGGAAACTACCATGCAGTACAGCCCGAAACCCTAAACGCCTAGAGTGCCTTTTAACCCTAGACCCTGTCCCCTAAACCCCAAACCTTACACCCTACCTCTTAGCGTGCCCTTAACCCTAAACCCTGAACCCTAAACTCTGGACTCTAGACCCGACCCTAAACCATAAACCCTAAAACCTGAACCCCAAAGCCTAAACCCTACACTCCGTATAGTAGTTTCCATTTTCTTTTCCATTATGCCCATATAACGACTTTATCACCTATTTAATCCCTCCATTATCCCTATATACATCCTAAACCCTAAACCCTAAATCCTAAATCCTAAACCTACATCCTTAACACACCGCCAGTCCTTGGGATCCTCCGCCGCCTCCTCAGCCTTCACCTCAGGCCGCTCCTCCTCAGCGGAGACCTCCACCTGGAGCTGTTACGAATCGATGCTTTCCTGCTGGGGTTTGGGGTTTAGGGTTTGGGGTTCGGGTTTTGGGGTTTGGGTTTTGGGGTTTGGGTTTGGAAATGGAAGGTTGGCGAATTTTTGGGTTTGGATTTAGGATTTAGGGCTTGGGGTTTAGGGTTTAGGATTTAGGGTTTAGGGCTTAGGATTTAGGGTAGGGTTTAGGGTTAGGGCACGCGAGTATATTGTACCAGAACATACCTGGGGCCATAGGTAA
>CAJNIZ010015559.1:62252-73735 GCA_905231905.1 Symbiodinium pilosum
ATATTAGGGTCCTCTTGTATTCTTACTATACCACTATTACAGGGTGGGGGGGTCCTCCTAACTTATACCCTAAACCCTAAACCCTACTCACGGTCTAGGGTGTAGGGCTAAGGGCCGAACCGGTCTACCTGAAGAAGCATGATACAAGGTTCGGACAAAGTTTGGCTACGGAGTGGTCCTTGATTAGTCCTTGCATTATAGTCGTTTCCATTGTCTTTTCCATTATCCCAATATAACACCAAAATATGATATACCCCTATATGACCCCATTATAGTAGTTTCCATTTTCTTTTCCATTATCCCATTTTCAGTCGATCTTGCCACATGTCGCCTCATACGTGTAGCTCACAACCCTGCAAGGACTGTGAGGTGGCCCTGCACCATGATTTCACGATAAGAGCCCCCATACCACGCGGATGTGAGATGTTCTCAAAATGGGGGCGCTTAGGGCCTAGGGGTATACTATATGAGCTATAATCTAAAATTCTTAGAGGGGGAATATATGGGGGAATATATGGGGGACTACTATAGGGGGTATTGAAGGGGATAAGGGGGCCTAGACTATAGCTCATATGGCCTCTAGCCGCTTCCAGTAATTATGTAGGCAGTGTTTCCAAATGTTCCCGTGCATATTGACGGGATGTGCCAGTCACGGTATCTTTCGGGCGTGCCTGATCACTGGGATGATGCTGGGAATGGTATATTTCCTGCATGCCCCAATCTGCCATGAGAAAACCTCACCTGAATCACAATCCCTGTCCCCCACATTGGCGAAGTTACTCTGCTAACCCGAATATGATCATCTGCGACCTATAACCTTACTGGTGGCTTTTCCGGAATAAGGGAACATAATCCCTACATAAACTCTGTATAATGGATTCCCTTATTCTCTACGAACGGCCCGTAAATAACCCCTCTTCTGAAGGACCTCGTCAATTGTCCGACCTGCCTGCGGATTCATCAAGCATTCCAGCACTCCGGAATACACTGAGCACAGAATAACATGGGATCCGTAGGGCGTTGCCCAAGGCCCACGCGGATGTATCTTGAAAACACTTACTAATCTTCACCAATCATATTGAACTCTTCAAACGGCAGTCAGATATGCGCGTACATACACGAACATATATATGCATATATACCTGTATACGCATAAGTATGTCTACATACATACATGGGCCACATCACCCTGCGTCATCCCGAAGAGGGGCTGTGTTGAGAAACTCGATGTTCGTATTTTCCTTCAACCCTTCAAGGAGCGCAAAACTGCAGCGTTGCAATCGTATCCCAAGGGACGGGGTCCAAAGTGTACAAGCCCCACAAATTTGCACTTCGCAGCTGGGGACGTGGCCCAGTGATATCTATGTCCTCCGACGCCAAAGATGGCCTCTAGCAAGGCTGTGTATAGTTTCAAGGCTTGGGGTTCAGGCCTTAGAGTTTGCGAGCTTGGGTTTCCTTTAGTAGATATGACGGTGTTACACCTGTCCAGAAACCTGCAGGTAATGATTTGTCACTGCACCACACTTAGACGCGGACGGAACATAAGCGCCACCCCCTGGCACCGTCGCCTGCATGCAGTCATGAATGAAGCTTAGCTTAGCGTTGGATTTACAGCTTCGTGTTTGCAGCAGAGTACGCTGTTTGATGGCGACATGCTTGCAAGATCCTATGCCAAGCGTGCGTGCATATACGTGTTTTCTTCAACGTTGATGCTTCCATGGTCAAGGCAAAGCCCTCCATGTTTGTAATGTGGCATGCCTTAGGTAGGATCCCAACACTAACCCAGTCAGAAGATGGACCAAACAGCCTCAACATGGTAGTCTTTGGGAGCTCACTGCGGAGTAGTTTGATTCAAGATTGGGTTTACAGGACCGTGTTGGTCTTCTGCGCAGTGAGAATGGTATATCAACAAAAGGTTTAATGATGGAAGCTCCAGGGATTTTATCTACGAAGGACCCAGTTCTGTGCATCATAATTTTCCCAAATAATGCACTATGAAGACCACCCAGAAGGGTCTCATGCTAAGGCAGTGGAGTCCTCCGGAAGACTTTTGTCCTAGACTGCCCTTAATAGCAAGCCACTTGTTTCAAGTCGGGTCTCCCGGTTTAGATGGAAGAACCCATGAAGATGCCTCTTTACATACCGCCGCGATTTTCCAAGAAAAGGTATCCGTTAGCACAAACGGCTCCCGCAGATCCCACTGGTGCAAGAATACCCCAATAGTCTTCATACAGGACTCAACCCAAAAGGCACCAAGGAGACTTCAGTCGAACAACACAATACTGTCACAAGTCAACTCCAAACTCAAAACGGTAAGCTTGCTTGATGGGTCTTGCTCCGCAAAACGAGAGACACTAGCATTATGTAGGGATTCAAGGAGCCTTTACCTACATACACCCTGAGCCCGGAACCCCTCAACACGCTTGCCTTTTCCCCTGCAAAACTCAGGCATGTGATTGAGAAACACACCTGCTGACCTACCCACCTCCCCTCGAACACATCTGGAGAATCTTCTTACAAGGGTTCGTGCAGGCATAAGTACCGTGAGCGCTGTGAAGATGAACGTCCAAGTACATTGGGGTCGTTTAGGTCTCATAGGCTTGGGCACATGCACTGAGGCAAGTATAGTGGAGGGTAGGGACTTACACAGTCAGAAAAGATGTTCGGGTTTGATAAATGTATGGTGGCAAAAATTCAGTCTGAGATAGGGTTGAAGGTTTAGGGGCTTCAAAGTGCAGAGTTCAGGCTTTAGTCTGAGATTAGAAGTATGGGCCCCTAATATGGGCCCGTGGGCCTTTGTAGGGACCCCTTGAGGGTAGATATAGGGTATATAGTAGGTAAATTTAAATAAGGATCCCCGGGTTAAGGGCCCATACTAGGGGCCTATGGTTTCAACCTTAGATTTAGAATGGAAGGCCAACGTGGGGAAATTCAAAAGCATCCTTCTTGGCAACACTGCTTGGAGGGTCATGCGGACTAAGTAGGTTAATAACCCCTGTAAGCCATATAACAGCCCCAACTATCCCCATCATCAACCTGCTTACCTAGTCCGCCGGACCCTCCAAGTACTGGGGGCCCCAAAAAGATTTCAATGCTTAAGACCACAGGTCTAAATACTCATTCCATCAGCTCAAACAGAATGTCCCCACAGCACGCCCAATGTTTTTGTGAACTATCCCTAAAACCGCCTATGCAGCCCCAGTCTGCATTCAGTTTTGCGTGTTCTTGTTCATGCCCACTGTTGCGGTAACATCCCTAAACCTATATATCCCTACATGCTGGATGTTGGACCTTTCTGGGCTTTGGAGTGTAACTGGCACCCACATAATCTGAGGGCCTCATGGTGCTGATGCTGGTGGAACCCTGGTTTGGGCATCTCGCCAATATCAAAGACCATCATATGAGCCATAGTCTAAACCCCTACGATCCCCCTTAATAACCCCGATAGGAGTCCCAGATATACTCCCCTATATAAGCCGCTTTAAGGAGTTTAGACCGCAGCTCATACGCCCCTGTGAATAGCATCGCTCATTATGGTGTTGGCAGGCTCACAGAACAAGCTCTTCAGAGCAAAAAATTGGAAGACTCTGAATTACTTTGCATCCCTGTAGCATCCTTACCATGGTCCAGTCCCATCCTCCTAAGTCTGCGAACCATACATTGCCCCCAACAGCAGCATACAGGAGTTCGACGGGGAGTTGAGCTACAGGAAACGGCGCGTTACTGACCTACCGGCTGCACGCGAGTCAAAAACAAAGCCATGGCATCGCTTCGACCTCAAGTCTTGTGAGTTAAACTAGGAAGGCATGGAGAAGAGATGGGCGTCTCCCTTCCAGTCCCTTATGAGAGGCTCTTTTCTGACTCATGTCGCCTTCCATGGGTCCCTTAGTCACCGAAGTTGTAGTAGGACACCTGGTCCAACAATAGCCCTTTCTTCTGCTGCGTGGGTTGGTAATGGGAAGCGCCATGGCAATCCTCACAAAACAAATTGATAGGGCGACAAAACACAATTTAGAAAGGCCCGCACGTCTTAGCTGTGGCAAGTTATGGCTCTTAGATACTTTGGTTCCACTTCTTGTGCATCATAACTGTGGAGATCTAATTCCTTGGAATGAGAAACCCGCCTAGTCTATCTAGCGGCCTGGGTTCGGGTTTCTTTTGGACCCTTGACCCACGGACAATTGACCTACAGAGCTTGCACACGACTAGGTGAGACTCATGTAGACCCCTAATTGATTTCCCCCTCCCCTTATAACTGGTCTACTAGGCGTCCTGATACTTGGGGCCCTTGTCGGGGGCGTCTCTTTCAGGGGTCTACATTAATCCCTTCTCCCCAAAACTAAACACCTCCGTACCCCCAGCATTGAATGTTATCTGGCATAGGAACACAGCAGAAGGTGCGGTGGCATTTAGTTACTAGCGGAAGGGATTGACTGAAAATGTGAAGCCAAGCCTTCTTGGACTCTCAAACAATTTGGTGGCGGGATGCAACCTTCCGGGGAGGCTGGGCGGCAACACCTACTGGTGATACTACAAACCAGGCATGACTTTAGTATACTGTAGCAGCTTGTAGCACCCTAAGTCCCAAGCTATGAAGTACCTTGGGGTCATGGAGGATTTTGACTATCCACCGTAGCAACCTACTGGCGTGAAAGACTGGATGCCAATAAGCAGACTGACATGGCACCCAACTACTGCTTGGAGTAGCTTGAAGACCGACATGCTGACAGGGTGCAAACACCTCTACCATGATAGGGCTGCCTCCCTACTCCCCTGAATACCTGCAGGGCACTTGTGAAGCAAAACGCCGCCTGTACACATGCTGTCCGAGAACTGCCCTGGCAGTGTTTGCAAGCAGGCGACCAATCAATCGACTGCCCACAGCAACTCCCAATCATGCCGGCCAGTCTGTGAAACTGCGCAGGCATTTGCTGATTCGGCCAGCTCTGCACCGGGCGCGGCCGATGAGAGCCGGTACCCGGACAGGAAAAACTGTGTCTCTTCCAAAATGGGGGGATCCTTTTTGTTCCCAAGACGTGGGATCCTCAACTGAACCATGGACCCCCCAGGAAAGGGCCATTAATTTTGGCACATACCAACCTAGACAGCTACCAACAGCCTGGCAACCCCAGGACTGCAGTGGCAATGCCGTCCCAGTCTGATGACATTGATAGGTCTCGGGGTCCTACTGACTCTACATGGAACGGATAGCATACAGTGGAACATAGTGGAACTGAGGTGCATCTGCCTACTATGCCGGAACTTTGCTTTTAACAGTATTTTAGGCAGACCCCGTCCCCTAACAATCTAGCAATGACCATCCCACTTAAACATGTAATGGATTATTTCAGGGACGGGTGGTTTTGTGATTGGGGAGGTATTCAGAGCTGGGGGCATGATCATAGCGTGACTTCAAAAGACCTGTCTTTCCAGTTTGGAGGATGGCAAAGGGCTGATGCCATCGTTAGGTTCCAGTGGAGAAACACCTGCATCCTAGAGGGTGCCGAGAGGCTAGCGAAAAGCAGTGAGGCTTAGCAAGGAGAGCTGATCTCTTCAAGTGCTGACTTTGGGAGGCTCCCCAAGAAGCAAACGATCAAAAATGTAGTGAGCCGCTTGTGTTTGTCGAAGAGTGAAGACGCCAACCTTGCGCTTCTCTCTTTGGGAGGACACAGGACGAAGACAAACATAGTACCGGCCCCTTAGCCCCGAGGATGTTCATGAAAATAATCATGTGAATTTGGCCCTTGAGGGTAAGTCACGAACATCATCATCTCCACCACTAATTTGTTTTATAGCCACATGTTCGCCCCTGGAATTGCGGACATGCAAGGATTGCTGCCAAGCCTTCGGCTTAGCTGCAGAGGAATCTCACTGATCCCCTCGCTCCTCCTCATCCTCAGAAAGCTCCAAGCCGGGGTGCTCCCTAAACCCTATAGTCCCCCTTAAGTAGATAGAATATGGTTTTGGGTGTATTACAATAAGATCTCAATATACCCCATATTCTATCTACTTAAGGGGGACTATAGACCCTAAAGCCTAAACTACCCTAAACCCTAGCAAGCACGCTGGATATTGAGTCGGCGTTTAGACCTCCCTGGTCCGTTTATATATCCCATGATAAGTGGGCTCCAAAGATGTCAAGTAGAATCAAAAGTAGCCTAGGGAATCTATATGTGCTATAAAACCTAATGACATCGGCTGCTTGTGATCCTAGCTGGCATCTTTGGGGACTCCGTGCCGTCAGAAACAAACCTAATCAGCTTCAATCACCATCAAAGAAACCTAGTCCGAAGCAAAACTCGCGATGTTACATTTATGAATTTGCCAGTTCCGAATTGACATGGTAGTTTCCCTAAATAGGGGGAGCCCCAATATAGACCCCAAAAATATTATAATCCTTATTATAGGGACCCCTAAAATGGTCCCCCTAATTTTGGGAAACCCCATATAACCCCTATGTACTCCCTAAACCTTAATTCAAGATTGACATTCCCTCAAAGACAAGCCCGTAGCATTTGATTGTGCCAAAGCACCTCGGAGGCTTCTGGAGACCTTGCAACTTTGGTTTAGAGTATATATTGGGGTTTATATAGGGATAATGGAAAAGAAAATGGAAACCCTAGGTCCCTTTAAAGGGATATATTATAGGGTTGTATTAGGGTGTAGGGATCTACCCAGGAAGGAGCGCATCATGTCAAAAATAAGCCTATGGTGTATTGGGGTGTATATGGGGATAATGGAAAAGAAAATGGAAACCCTAGGTCCCTTTAAAGGGATACATAGGGTTGTATTAGGGTATACATAGTGGTTGTATAGGGATAAGGGAAGAGGAAATGGAACTATATGGTACCTTAAGGTCAGGAGGTTCATGACGTGGCCCAAAGCCAACCCTAAACCCTAAACCCTAAACCCTGAGTTCTGACTGTTTTGCTATGAAGCTTTTGGAGTTCTGCTGCCCTGTCAGCCTGGGGTCTCAAAACAGTGGGTCCACAGTTCAGGGTCTTCTACTAACTGTGGCACGCATACTTGTCTGTATGTAGGCAGGTTGCAGATCCCTCTTCATATAGTCCCCCTTATATAGTCCCCCTTAAGTAGATAGAATATGGGTTTGGGTATATGATAATAAGATCCCCGTATACCCCATATTCTATAAGTCGTCCCAGGCTCTGCAGGACGTCTGAGGCGCCAGCCTACATCCAATCCTTGCATGCTTCTTCATTCGCGGTCTGCGCGGCGCCTCCAGTACGTGCTGGCTTGTTGAAATCTTTTTTGCAAGAGACTTTATGGCTGGTTATCTGATGACCTCCAGGCTTTCTAAAGGCAAGCATTCCATTGCCCCCCCCATAATGGAGAATCAGATGGAAAACATGCAAATGAAAAGGAACCTGGGATTATCTAGGGGTATAGAGGGATTTGGGGTACTGTTCTGTCCGCAGCCCATAGATAGCCGGCAGCTGCCGCAGGTGCATCTGCGGTAAAGCCTGTGCCGATTGTCATACAGAGTACGCCACCCCTGCTATTTCTGTTGCGGGCTCGAATCGTGAAGACTGATTTAAGAATTTCATCCACAAAAAGCAGCAGATGCTCGTGGAGTGCTTACTACTCTTCACCTTCTTCTAATCCGAGTTTGGCTATTGGGACAACTCTTCCATGCTTGTTAGCTTCCGTCCTTCGTAGGCTCGGGGAAGGGCACCCGGAGACCGTCCACAAACAGCAGGGGCTTGAACTCCTGCCCGAAGCTCTGAGAACTGCAAGCTGACAAAAGGGCAAGCGGTTGGAATCATGATGGCTTTGATTCTAGGTTTATATATAGGGGATATATATTCAAATGGAAACTACTACAGGGTTTAGGGTTGAGGGTTGATGGAATGATGGTCGTTGTTGTCGCTGGTCAATGGTCATGGCTACAAGTGTGAGGACTCTGGACACTAGCAAAAATTATCGCAAATCTGGCAAGAAAACATGTAAGCTACAGTCTAAACTCGTAGTATCCCCCTTAATAACCCCTATTATACTCCCTTACGTGATGATCCCCTATACTGTAGCCCATGTAGCATTGGAAAACCGTGCGTCTCAGAAGGATCACCCTGCATTTTCGGGCACACGCGCCTCCGGCACGGAATTGTGCATGACAGGGCTGTTCCTCGCGTTGGCAACGCATTTTGGTTGAGGAACTTCGGTGTACTTTCCGCTACTTTACAGTGACCACTGAGCTTTCTGCTGGCCACCCGAGTGCTCACAAGCCAGCATGGACGTGAACTGGCCCCCGCATAGCTGCATAGCTCGCACCGAGGTGATCTCTCCAGAGTGTGGCTTTCATCGTGGCAGACCCTCACACCAAATTGTACCCTAATTTAAGGGAATAGAATTATAGGGTTATAGGGATAATGGAAAAGAAAATGGAAACTACTATTTAGGGTTTAGGGTTTATGATGTATGGAACACTGTCAAGTGGGATTGTCGTATTAGATGGTGGAGAGGGCTTCAGCAAACACTCACGAAGCCCTTACGCGCGCCGGTCCTGTATCGGCTAACGTGGAATTCCAAGCCCTGTTGCCTCAGTCACCAGACCGTTCAGCTGGAAATACGACGGGGCTTCAAATCTAACATAGCCCTTATCATAGGGATTCCCGAATAAAAACCGCGAATTTCTACAAACCCCCACATGCGTTGTCAAACGCTACGGAAAGGTCCTTTTCTGAGCCGCGAGGACTGGGCCGTGGTCCTAATGTGCCTTCACACCAAGGAGTGAAGCCCAACGAGATAATCTGCAGACCCAGATTCTCTGAAAAATTATCGTGCCCCACATTGCTCGAGACATCTGAAACGTGGATCAGAATCAATCACTAAAGTCTAAAGTGAATGGCGGCTCATCTCGCAGGCTCCATTTTTGGGTCATTGACCTGAACAACCTCAATACTAAAGCTCTGAGCCTCCAGACCAGTACTCCCCAAGCCTCTAGATCTTGTATCCCCTGGCTGCTAAGCTGCTAAACTCTCTAAACCCACAAACATCCCACGGGCAGGGTATCAGCTGAGCTACAGTCAGTAATTCCCTACGCAAGTAATGGACATGGGTCTTTCTCAGAGCATATATATATATATCTAAGATAATACGAAACTACCAAAGGGCCCTCCATGTCCATCCTTAATGGCTTCTTGGTAACCCAAAACCCTAAATACCCGAAACCCCTGAAGCCTAAACCCTAAAACCCTAAACCCTACACCCTAAACCTCTCAAACCCTAAGCCCTAAACCCCTAAACCCATAAAACCCTAGACCCTAAACCCCTAAACTCTCAACCCCTAAAACCCCTAAAACCCCTAAAACTCCTAAAACCCCTAAAACCCTCAACCCGAGCTCAGTCCAACCTCCACCCCTCCAAACCCTGCAAGGCGACTCAGGGTTGCCCCAGGCCACTTCGCAAACCTGCGCAAAGGGGGTTTAGGGCTAAGGGTTTAGGGTTTAGGGGGGAATAAAAGGGTTGAGGGGTTTAGGGTTTAGGATTTAGGGTTTAGGGTTTGGGGTTTAGGGTTAAGGGTTAAGGGTTTAGGGTTTAGGGTTAGGGTATAGATTACTATGATCCGATTACGATTACTACTGCTAGTATTTCTACTACATTATTACCAGCGTCCTGGTGACAATCTAGTATAGGGCTGCAAGCGACTACAATATACTGATTATCTATAGCCATCTAACTGTGACTCCAACGTGTTCTCCGTGTTTGGAGTCTCAGGGACTCAGGGATGGCGCTTTGGGGAGCAAGGTGGGTGGGATTTGGGGATGTGGGGTTTTGCGTTGAAAGGTTGGGTTCTGGATCTGAAATTACAGGTTTAGAGTTTAGGGCTTGAGGTTTCAGGCTTAGCATGTTAAACTCCCATACCTCTCCGGGGTCAGTCAGGGTTATGCAGGACTTTCTCAAGATGGGGCGACCTTGGGGACGCCAGGGATATCTGAGAGCTTCAGGTCGATGATAAGGTCCCCCCAATGAGGATTAGAAGTGGATTCGCTTGTTGGTCAGACCCCACAAAGAGGAACAACAGTAGGTATTTTCTGGGGCCTCTTTACATAATTAACATGATCCTTTGTGGTCGCTTTTCATAGGACTGCCTCATAGGGATGATTGGGGTTTGGGGGTGTTTTAGGGTTTAGGTTTAGGGTTCCCAGGATTATGAGCAGGACTTGATCGAAGATCACAAGGAATGAAGACAAGACATCATAATTGCACACTTGAAAGTCTTCCTGAAGATTCAGGTCCCTTCTCTGCCGCAGAAACACGATGCTGACTGAAGGGACCCCTGCAATCGGTCCGACCCGTATCTGGAGCCAACCCCAACTCAGTAGCATACAATCCTACTCGGGAAGCTGAATTGATCACTCACCGTCCTGGTGGCTAGTAGGAAATAAGGTAAGGAAACCCTACATAAGTAAATAATCCCGATGTAATACATTCCCGAATTCCCTACTAACCCCCAGTAAGTCACAGGTCTTCTTTGGGCAGGGCAGGCATCGCTGCTTGTAAGGGGGTTGCATGGTTGACGATTTAGGGTTTCGGGGTTGTATGCTTTAGCTGCAGGAGTGGAGCTTGGGAACGTGCGCTTCGTTCAGATTTTCGTGCGAAAAGGCCATGCCTCAGATGATGTCACACTCACCATGAGGGCGCGCTCAATGCCATTCATTTTCTCTCGTTACTGCGGTACAACTCCTTAAAGCGGTGGGGATGAATCAATGAAGGCCAAACGACAGCCAATTGGAGCACTATGTTGTCTCATGTCTTTCTTTGAGCCACTGTTTAAAGCTCACTTCTTTTGCAATTCGCATCTAACGTTGTTAAGGTAGCCTCTAGCTTTTGAAGGCTAACCCCTCAACATTGCAACTCCAAGCTCGAATCCTTGCCTTCAACACCTGAATCTCAAGTCAACTTACTGATTCTCAGTAGGGAATAAGGCAATATAATCCCTACATGATATATTCCCTAATGCCGTACTATAACCAGTAAGTAAATCCCACGAGAATGCTAAACCCTAACCCTAAACCCTAGATCCTAACCCCTATCCCCAAGACCCTAAACTCAGACCCTAAACCCTAGACCCCTAAACCCTGGACCCTAGACCCTAAACCCTAAACCCTAAACCCTAAATCCTAAACCCTAAACCCTATTCGCTCCCAGAAGGCCTTCTGGCTCGCCACCTTCCACCCCTTGAAGCCTGAGAGCTTCTCCTCGGTTGCTGTTGGTAACTTCAATGGGGGTTTAGGTTTTGGGTTTCGGTTTAGGGTTTAGGGTTTAGGTTTTTGGGGTTTAGCGCTTAGGGTTTGGGGTTTAGAGTGTCTCAGTGAGGGGGTGCGCTGGTGCTAGAAGCACCCAGGCACGCACCCCGACTTGCAGGAGCTCACCCCCGCTCGCGCTCCACCCTCGCTTCAACCTTTTGTGGGTTTAGGGTTCTCTCGAACTCTGATCGCGCTCCTGTCTTCTTATTTGTCCTG
>CAJNIZ010015559.1:74104-95097 GCA_905231905.1 Symbiodinium pilosum
AGGTTTGGCTTTGGGTTTGGCTCGAGGCCCCCAGTTCCTCTAAACGCCTGATCATTCTGGCTAAGAAGGTTGGGAGATGGTCCCGACATTCGCTGGCAGAGGGGCCTCAGGGGGGCCTCGGGGGGCCTCAAAAGCGCATCTGAAAAGAACTATTTCGGAACTCTGCGATCTGCCCAAAGGTTTGGGGTTTCTCATTCTAGGGCGACCTGACGGGTTGTTCGCCAGCAGCCTGCCGGGCATACCGCGCAGCCCGCAGCTGCCTGCGGGACTGGAGCTTTGTGGCCCGCCGGAGGGCTTTGGGCTCCAGAGCTGCCTCGCTTGCCGGCTTCGGCGCGTTCGCCCTGCTCGACGGCCCCGGCTCACTCAGTTTAGGGTTTAGGGTCTAGGGTCTAGGGTTTAGGGTTTAGGGTTTAGGGTTTGGGGATTACACAGGGATTATCTACGGGGGTTCCCAAATGAGGGGTACCTTCTTGGGGGTCCCCAGAATGAGAATTTCAGTATTTTGGAGTCGATGTTGGGGTCCCCCCATTTTTGGCAACTGCCAGGGTTTAGGGTTACTATAGTAAGGAAACGCCATTATTTACTAAATACCCATATTATGGTACAGCAACTAAATTTAAGTTCCTTAACAGCAATCCAGTCTCGAAGACCTGCAGCGCATCTTGATGACCTGGGCCATGCACTTTGCCATACGGTGGATGGAGGAAATCTTGCCCACTGAAGATCTCCACGATACTGTAATTCTTAGGGTATAGGGTATATAGAGTGGTGCAAGATTTCCTCCATCCACAGTATCATAGGTTCTCGAAGTTATGTTCCCGTTCTGGGGTCCCAGTATACTACCGGAGGGACTACAATTTTGACAACTCCCCATGCGTGTGCGTATGTCTTTTTGGCAGGGGGTCAGCGTCCAGGATTTGAGGCTTAGGGTTGAGGGTCCAGGGCTGAGGGTTTGTGGGTCCAAGGGTGCAAGGCTTAGGGCCTTAAACCCCAAACCTGACGGCTGAGCACGACAATTAGTCTGAAAAGAATCTGCAATGAGTATCATGTAAATTAGGGATGATAGCAGCCAGCTTCATAGCAATAACAAGGATTGTCCAATGCAAAGTTCATGTAGCAATGACAACAGAAACTTGCCATCGTGGCCATCACGAACAGAAGTCTTCTTGCGCTGAAGTGCGCAACAGCTTGGATGGAAAGGATGCTGACCCACAGATCGTTGGGGCTTGATGTTGTTGTTGTTGGACACAGACGAAAGCATGCTGGGCCGACGCCGTAGCAGAGACAGAAAAGGATCACGTCTCTCCCTTGCGTTGTTTTTAGACACATCAACAATGACCCTTCTCTGCAAACAGGTGCCGTGTTCATACTGCACGCGGCTTACATAAGCTTACAGTAGAATACCTCCCCACGCTTGAGGACCATCATGTGCAAAGCAAAGGTGTAGGTCAGCTGAGGCCGAAGCTCACCATGTTGATGAAGGCGTAGCCAAGGCCAACGGAGTTCTTGAAGTCGATGGGAAGATACACGAAGTCAAATCGCGAGAAGAAACCCTGGCCAGACAACAGGTCCACGACCTCAGAGCATGAATGGGTCTGATTGCCCGAAATAGCGACGTTGCTCCGCTGGCCATACTGCCGCCGACTGCCAAATGGCATGCTATGGTTATAACACGACATGAAGGGTGGCCGTTGCCCAATGCAGCTGGGTGTGGCGGGTGATTGTTGGCTGTTGTTGGGATGTTTGCGTGAAGACCCTGTTCAATACTTTCTTCAATCAGTGCAGAGCCCCCAGCATTTTTTGCGTAGAATGCATCTGGAACAACAGGATCCCCATAAACTCCTATAGAAACTTCACCCCGAAATGGGACTTGGCCTGCAGTACCCTTTCCAAAATGGAGAAACTTGGATAAAGTCCTGTGACTCTTTGAGAAAACCTTAGACCATCCTCACTGCGAACGTGCTTGCGCATGCAGGCATGGCACATCATCACGGCTGTAGTCATTAGGAAGATTTCGCAGCATGACGGTGACCCACTCCGACTTCCTTGGCTTCGCACATAGGACTTCGGGCTGATTCACTTGCGAGTTTCCATTAATGAGGGCGGAACCAACAGACACAAAAATGCTGTAATCACCTGATCCTGACTAGGGAGACTCCCAGAAAGGGACCCCTAATTGTTGAGAATCCATTAGAGGAAGTTTCAAAGGCTCGGAGGCCACGGCGCTTGGGCCTTGTTACCTTCTGCTGCGTACTATCTGGGACACTGTAGAGGACTACTTTCACATCTACAAATAACATGTTGGGCCCTTGCGTGGTGCCCTAAAGCGTCATTATAGACGGAATCTAGAATAATAAAAATGGTGAGTATTCAGGGTTCTGGAATACGCACACAATACGAGGGCACAATTGCCGCACACTTCCGCCTCTGGTAATTTCCGCAGATGACAAGTCCCATGAAAAGGTACACCCTCCATACGGAGAGCCCCTACATCAGGCAATGCAGCCCCTTACATACGAGGAGCCCTTATATCAGGACCTGCCAAGAAGGAGCCCCACTGTATGATGGAATGTCCGGTCTGCCATTGCTGTGCATGAACTTCATCCCTATAAACGACTGTAATCATAGTTTTCCTTTCATGTTGTATGTGGGTTTTCAATTTGAAGCTCCATTAATTATTGGAGTAATATATACCGAAACCTTAATATTCTTATGTCCCTAGTATATATCTATGTAACCCCGAATTTATCTTACCCTACACCCTCATAAACCTGAACCCTACACCCCAAACCCTGAACCCTAGACCCTAAAACCCGAACCCTAACCCCTAAACCCTAAACCCTGAACCCTAAACCGTGTACCCTAAATCCAGAACCCTAAATAGTAGCTTCCATTTTCTTTTCCGTTATCAACATAGAACCCCTATATCACCTCTATAATCCCTATATATTCCCTATATAATCCGTATATTTGAGTTTAGGGTCTCCTTGATCGCAGCAGGTTCTGTGGCAGCCTCGGTCCTTGCAAAGGCGGAGGGCAGACTGGGTCAGCTGCTGGCTTCCTCTAGAGTGGGATTTGGGGTTCTGGGTTTAGGATTTAGGGTTTGGGGTTTAGTGTATGCGGTTTTGGGTTTGAGGTTTAGTGGTTTAGTGTATACGGTTTTGGGTTTGGGGTTTGGGGTTTCGTGTGTGGGGTTTGAAGTTTGAGGCTTGGGGTGTGGTTAGGAACTCCTCAAGCAAGGACCCGCAAGAGAAGGTCCATGATTTTCGTGCCCTGCCATGGAAACTGCTGAAATGCTTGTTGGCAGAAGCACTCCTTGCACCAACGCGGACAAAGCAAAGCAAATCGGAGAGCAACCTCCTCGAGTAGGAGCAGCTTCTTAACAGAACCACCAAAGACTTTAGGGTTTAGGGGTTTAGGGTTTAGGGCTAAAAACAATCCATAATCTTGAGAGCCTCCCCTGTCAACTTTGCAGCAGCGTGTCTTGTGCCCGTTTGTCTGCACATCTTCAGGCCTGCAATCAGCCGATCATCTGGGTTGCTGTTTATTTAATTTACCATAGTACTTGTATGGGTATATTGTGAATAAATAAGGCTGCCTTTGTAGAGTAACTTAACTAAAGCTCCTTAACAGCAACCCCGTCCTGGGTCTGATCAGGTGCAAGGTTTTACTTATCAGGTTCTCGCACACCCCCCTTGCCAAATAACCTCTTTTATGCAGCGGTCCGCTCCTTCTCCGAACTCTTTTGAGAAACAGCGCAATGCTACTGATTAATCTGCAAAGGTAGGACCCTGGCTTTGACCACCACTGATTTTCAGAAGCCCATGGAGATTCAAGTCGAAACCCTACACATCAAGCTATATTCGCCGCGAATCCCTAAATGCTAGCCTGCGATTTGGGGAAACTCTTGTTGGGACCGGCACTGCACTATCAGTGCACTGGAAGGCTGAATGGAGGGGCGTGTACTCTTACCGCAAAAAGCAAATTCAAGAGATACCCACCACTATATACTCCCTCTTATAAACCCTTAGCCTACATGAACCCCAAATTCTGTTTGAAACCAGGTAGGCATATTACAAAACATTAATGATTTCCCTAAACCCTAAACCCATATGAGCGATGGTCTAAACTCCTAGTATCTCCCTTAATAACCCCTATAATACTCCCCTATATAACCCCCCTTTCAGGAGTTTAGACTATGGCTCATATGACCCCCTAAACCCTAAACCCTAAACCCATATAGCCCCAATATACAAAACACTCAAGTTCTCCGCGACGGTAAGCGCGCTTCTGGCACCTGCGTGCGCCCAGTCGTGGTTCGCTGCTGGTAGCGCCTCCCATTGGTACAGCCTTGGAAGGGTTCTATAGGGGTTAGGGGTTGGGGGTTAGGGTGTAGGGTTTAGGGTTTAGGGTTTAGGGGTTATATTAGGGACTCTTTAGGGGTTATATTAGGGGTTCTATACGGGTTATATTCGGGACTCTATAGGGGTTCTATTGGTACAGCCTTGGAAGGGACACGTTATTAGTATTATTGTTATTAGTACTATTATTAATATTAGTAGTAGTAGTAGTAGTAGGAGGTTTATGTAGGGTTAATAGGAGTATTAGTATGTATTATCAGGGTCATATAGGGTTATGTTTATATTGTTGTTATTGCTGTTATTACCCCATTCTTGAGATACGATAAAGAAAATCATTGCTGTTCTAGATGCGGCTCAAGTATACACAATATGTAAAATGCTTGTCAACAACACGGGTTCCTGATTGGGATGGCATCGAAAGAATAAAGCTTCAGGTTCTTTATTGTGCTGTAATCCTAGATCCTGCATAGCAAAATATTCCAACAATGACCCAATTGTAAGGGTCTCGGCTTTTGGGGGGTGTCAGGTCCTGTTAGGGTATGGGTCCTGACCCTTTTTCAGGCTTTAAAGGGTATATTTAGGGTACATGCTACGCATGCTGGGACCCCAAAGTTCATAGCAGATCAGACAAGAGTTGGTGAAAACTGCCAAAGGCTCTGACTCCGACTGGAGCTCGGCAGATTCTCGCTTTTAGATACAATAGCATGTGTACTATAGTCTAAACTCCTTAGAGGGGCTTATATGGGGGACTATATGGGGGAATACTATAGGGCTTATTAAGGGGGATGGTAGGAGTTTAGACTACAGCCCATGTAAAGTCCAGCCTGTCCAAGTCTCCCGAAAACCTTCAGTAGTGAAAACAAGGGCAGCCATCGTGTTTTTGGGTCAAAGGACCCAAAACCAAAACAAAAAAAATGCGTAGACCAGGAAGTCCTAGGCCAGGGAAAAACTTAAGGCCGACCTGGAACAAGAAGAGGATGTGATGAATGTAGAGCCTAACAAGTATTGAGAATAGGGCTTAGGAGCCTTTATACGAAAGCTATGGGCGGGCTATAAGGCGGGGTTCCTCACCGTTCACTCGACGAGTCCGTAAATCACACGTCATCTACAGCGGTCCTCCCTCAAGAATCCTACATGAGCAGGCGAGTTGGTTTTGAGTCTCACTACAACTCTGTTCCTTCTGGGAACCCATCGTACAACGTACCAGGTGTGCACGAGAAGGCCAAGGGGCCTTAGTAAGGAGGTTATGCATGAGGTCATGAGCAGGTCAACGTCAATGAAGGGACTTGTGACCATAATTGTAACCTGCTGAGTAAGTCCCTTGGGTCTCTAAGTAATTTACTGGTGGTCAGTAGGGAATAAAGGAATATAATCCTCACATAACCCCTGTGTAACATATTCCCTTGTTCCCTACTACCCCCCGGTAAGGTAGTCCTGCCCTTCTAAGGCTAAAGTAGTTTGTTTTGGGGATACTATGGTACCCCCATTAATGGAAAATCAAATGGAAAAGACAATGGAAAATGAAATGGAAGCTGGGGCTATATAGGGGTTATAGTGGGGATAGAGTAGCCTTCGTCCCCTTCAACAGCTTTGCAGCAAAATGATGCCCAGGCGGCCACATGCCCTGGATCTTGTTGTGGTTTCCATAAATAGGCACCTCAATATAAAACACAATACTTACCAGTTCTAGGGAACAAGGGGATATGTGAGATATAGGGACTGTGTAGAGATCATATTTCCTTATATCTACTAAGAACCACTAATAACAGTCTGTGATCCTTATTCTAGGCACTCCCAACAATGGAGCCCCTCTTGGGCAGATCTCAATAACAACGCAGTACTAACTGATATAATGTTCACAACAATATCAGATTGATATAAAACAGCAACAAGAACAGTAGTATAGCAATACAGCCCCCTTAAGTCGATAGAATAGGGGGTATGTGCGGATCTGATTATGATAGTGAGCTATTCCATATCTTTTAAACCCCAAACTGTCCCTAAACCCTAAGCCCTAAACCCTAAACCCTAAGCCCTAAACCCTAAGCCCTAAACCCTCAATCTACTTAATACTCTAGTGTTCTTGTAGAACAAGGCATGACCCTGATTGAGATTTCGAGGTCCCGGCTCCTTGGCCGGGAAGCATCCAGGGGTTGATGGGCATACCTGGGCGCAGGGGTTTAGGGGGTTTCAGGGGGTTTCAGGTGGTTTAAAGGGGTTTAGGGGTTTTTGGGGTTTTGGGGTTTTGGGGTTTTAGGGGTTCAGTTTCGGAGTTTAGGTTAGGATTTAGGGGTTTGGGGATTAGGGTTCCTGGGCAAAGGGATGGTAGCTTCCATAAGTAATGGAACTCCAATATATTATATACCCCAGAATACTATACCGCTTGCTATGGGGACCCCCCCAAGATATGGCTTGAAGGATGTAGGGTAGGGTATAAGCTTTGGGATTTAGAGCAGGGGATCTAGCTTTTTCGGAGTTAGGGTGTGGGATCCTCTTCACGAAGCTTTAGGTCGAAGACGTTATACGTATGTCTTGCACTCTGTAGGCTGGACTAACTCGGTTGCTGTTCAGGAACTTAAATTAAGTTACCATAAAGGGTAAATGTGATAGTTCATCTTGTTTCCCCAAAATAGTCACTTAATATGAGTCCCGCTGTCAAAATGAAACGGGCAGTAGATCGAAGTATAACACACCATCCTACAAGGTCTTTTGCGGATAACCTAGCTGGCAAAACTGTCACCGTCTGGTTTAATTGGTGGTTTGTAGTCCAAGCCCCATCCATGCCTGGAATCAAAAACTGATGTGTTTTCAGGCTTCTGTTCCTTGCAGGTACGGGCAAATACCTGCAATCTTACAATGCAGAAAACAGGTCTGCTTCATCAGGTACGCCAACCTTCAACAAAAATGCCTGGTATTTAGGAGGCGGTAGCCAACGGCTCAGGGCTATGTTAGGTTAGGATTTAGGAGGGTTTCGGCAGGTCAGCTGAAATGCAGCATGCGCTTTGGCATGAAGGGTTCTGCCTCAGCTGTTTGCACGCCGCCCATGGCCAGGGCCGATCTTTTCAGGCACAACTCCGCGCGGTTCCCATATCACTTGGTCCACAAGCAATCATTTTATCCGCAAGCAGTCCTGTGCTTAATCTGCAACCTACACGCTGGAGAGGATAACACGGTTGTCTGAAGGCCCAAGAATTTCTCATTAAACTTCTAGCCGTTCAGGGCATCAGCTCACAGAACTTGCGTCATATATCCACAAAGCAACTTCGACCAACATCCACACCCTACACCCCCCCCAACCGTGCATCCTAAACCCCAAATCCTAAACCCTAAGCCCTAAACCCCCAATTCTAAACCCTAAACCCTTACCCTAAAATCTGTAGCAATGGCATGGTGCCCATGCCCACCATTTCCTGGGATGCGGCCACTGAAGCCATCCTGAGATTGATTGGGGTTTAGGGTTTAGGCTTTAGGGTTTAGGGGGTTTAGGGTTTTAGGTATTTGTTAGGTGGACCCCACCCTGTAATAGTGACTTTAAGAGATAGTAGTCACTCTACTAGGGTCCTCTTATATTCCCATTATACCACTATTACAGGATGGGGTTCAGGGTTAGGGCTTCCCAAAGTTAGGGGTACATTCTTGCAGGTCCCTGTAATTAGGATTACAAGACCTGGGAGTCTTTACTGGGGTCCCGCTATTTGCTAAGATTTTCTGAGGGTTGTGGTAGACTCCTACTTATCAACCCCCACTCAAGGAAAACACAGGGTATTGTAAGGATTGGTACATAGACTGAGCTTGCGTACGGGTGTATTTCCTTAACAGATGTCTTGTAGTGATTCTGCCAGGTAAAGATCTGATAGTTTCCCAAAATAGGGGGAACCCAATATAGACCCCAAAATACTATAATCCTTAATATAGGGACCCCCCCCAAAGTACTCCTAAATTTGGGAGAAATTCCCATTTCAGCGTAAAAGACTCTCTGGGAGCATGGATCCCTAAACATGTTGGATTACGAACTTAGAGGGTGGTTTTAATTGGACTAGATCCTCCTTTTAAGGGATATATAGGGGTTATATAGGGATTATATAGGGATAATGGCAAAGAAAATGGAAACTACTTTTTAGGGTTTAGGGACCCATGATTAATAACCCCCCTCCTTTTAAGGGCCTTAATATTAGGATCCCTATTCTAATCCCTACTAAAGGGAGTGGGCTTATTACATCATTGGTCTACATTAGGATTTAGGGTTTAGGGTGCTCGTCTAGCACAGCTAGCTTGAGGGCGTTCAAGGGCCAAACTTCCAGGGATTTGCTAAAGTCAGGCCGTGGAACCTTCATACATCGGGTGACTATCGGGTCATCATGAGGGAACCATGTTGCATGACTCCAAGGTCCCTCAAAGTAAGGGAACATGTACACTAAAGGGAGCTGGGCTTCAAAACCCTCTACGAATATCGTTTGGTGTTCAGGGATATATAGTCCGATTATAATATACCCAAAGCCATACTCTCTCTACTTAAGGGGGACTATAAAGGCTCAGGATCCACTACTGAGATGTCAGCTTCAGGCTTTGTGGGTGGAGGGGAGCCTGAATGCCGCGAAGCCTCATCATGGAGAAGACTTCCTGAATCTTAGTGGAGCCTTGGAAGCTTCGCATTGGGCCTATCCGATGGACCCTTCTAGCCCGAAATGATGCCTACTTGGAGTCCACTTAGAGGGTCAGGGGGACTTAGTAATTTAGTTAATAATTAGGATAACTAGAGTTACTGTATGGGTTATAGGGCTTATTAATCTACTTACTAAGTCCCCCTGACCCTCCAAGCATGGAGCTTTCATGTATTTGCCCCCATACGTGGCTGTTTTGGTTTCGGACCCTGATAACAATTAGCAATGTAACTTCTAACTACCTGGACCTCCAAGCCCTCGCAAGAGTCGGTCCCACCAACCCTGAAGCCTAAATAGTCATTTCCATTTTTTCTTCTCCATTATCCCCAATATAACCCCTACATAATCCCTTTATAACCCTTGGTAGTTTCCATTGCTGTTTCCATTATCCCTATATAACCCCTGTATAACTACAGCATCTATTACCAGGTCAGCCAGAGTCACTGGGAGTATTGGTGCGCCATCGCTTGGAGACTGGCGGCATACTGGGCCAAAACCTGCGCGCTGGCACCTGCCAAAACTCTGGGGGTTCCTCCGGATACGTTTCCCTTGTTTAGGGTTTAGGGTTTGAAGTTTCTCCAAAAAAAGGCACTGGCAAGCCCACTAGAAACAAAGTAATAGATTAGGGTATCACAGAGAAATTGTGGGTGTCCCTCTGAGGGGCCAAGATGTAAGGGTGTCAGAACAGGATAAATTTAAACTGGCCTCAGAACCCCACTAGAAATTATAATTGTTGGTTGTTATTGGGATTATGGTAACCGAAAATTGCAAATTATTTTGGAGGCCCCTATAGAAATTAGGGCCACTCCTACGGGTATCTGATCATGACATCATGGGGAGTTCATTCATTATCCGGTGCGTGGTGGATTTTTTACTAGGGAAGAGAACTAATCCCTAACCCCCCTACCCAGCCCAGAAAATAAATACCTCCAATATGGCCCCATCACATATTCAGCGAGTCATTATTATTAGGAAAGGTGCGGGGACGAAAGCTTCGAAGCGGGAAGCAAGCCGAGAGACCCGCTAGCATGAAACTGAGCTGCCACAAAACGCCATAGCTCAGCAAACACGGCCTCCGCTGTGCCCAAAACATGCCACATTGCCGCCCCTGGGCTGGCATCAAGAGCATCAGAAGGCATCCGTTTCCCTGCCGGGACTGGTTCCAGCCACCCCTCCTTCATTACCGGTCACGGAGACCACCACGACATCCCCCAAAACTCTTTTTGGTGGAGTTTGTCCCATTTTAGGGTTCCCCCTCCCCCACACCCCTTAGGACAGATCAACATAACTGGTGGAGAAACAGAAAGCTTCAGAGGTTTCGTGATTATGGGGTATACTAATTCAGGATTGCTGGCACTACTATTATTCCTACTATTACTCTTATCACTTTGATTGCTACTATTAAAACTACTCTTGTTTCTAGACTAATTGCCAAATCCCTAAACCATCCTAAACCCAAATCCCAGACCCCCAAGCCCTAAACTCTCATCCCTAATTAAACCCTCAACCCAAACCCTACACCCTCAACCCTAAACCCTCAACCCTAAACCCTCAACCCTAAACCCCATTGCTATTATTGCCACCTGGAGGTGGCATAGCCGGCATTGGTGGCATGGAGTAGCCCGGGTCCGGAAAAGGCGGCAGCATCTGTGCATAGCCTGCAGCTTCACCTGCAGGCTACTAGGGAGTTTAGGGTTTAGGGTGTAGGGTGTACGGTGTAGGGTTTAGGGTTTAGGGCTTTGGGTTTGGGGGGTTTGGGGTTTAGGGGTTTAGGGGTTAAGGTTTAGGGGTTTCGGGTGTAGGGTTTAGGGCTTAGCGTTTGGGATGTTTTTTTAGGGTATATTAGGGTGTAGGGTTTAGGGCTCATGCCGAAAAATAGCAAAAATAAAACCCGCCATAATACTAAGAGAAAAAATAACTAGATTTCATGCTCTGGCTTGTTGTTTGCAGCTTAGTAAGGTTCATGGTTCACCTCTTTCTCTTCCTTGAAAATTGAAAACTGGTTTGATTAAGAGGAACACAAACTATATCCATGGAAACTGTGCCTTAGGAACATGCGCTCCTCCGTTCTGAAGATATAAACAATCAGAGTTTGGCATCGGAATGGTCAACTGCCACAAACGTCTTGAAATGGTGGTGGACTCTCGCCTCCTGGTAGAATTCGGCTTTCACTGGAAGAGGCTTGACATGAAAAAAGGCGATATGTTGAGTTCAGCGGGGAAAGGTGGCGTGCACATTTCAGGAGGGGTGGCGATCAGCCAAGTTGGTTTGGGTAGACTGCCCATACACCGAATGTGGCCATGAATTCAGGCGAGTCAACAGACTAGGGTTGACTCGAAGAAGAAAATCTTCAACGGCGTGCTTTGGGGGGGAGACCGTTCAGAGACGTTCGGCAACAAAGCCCGACACGTCTGTAGCCCATCAGTCCTTCAGCAACATGTTAAGCTGCTAGAACTACGGACTATAAACCTGTACCGTAGGAGGACCCCCCCACCCTGTAATAGTGTAAAGTAGGAAAATAACAGGACCCCAATAGAATCCTTATTATCCCTTATAGTCACTAATTACAGGGTGGGGGCTCCTCCTAACCTGTACCATGGAATGTATGGCCTCTTCGTAACTGGGGCAAATGCAGAAGTTGTCCAAAACTGGTACTCCTTCTGATCACGAAACTCAGCAGATAGATTGAACGTTGGCCCAAATCCATGTCTACTGCCTTGGCATTCCCCTACAATACCTTCCTTCTATAAACCAGTTTAGAAAGGTACCTTTGGCTTTCCTACCTTCCCCCTTGAAAGCCCTTTCCCAAACCTAAGCTGTGAGGTGGTTGCAACTTGGGGTATTCTGTATCCTGACCTGGGCCTGGAGCTCCCGGTGCAGGTGGGTATTCCGGCCACTCATACCTCTGGCTTGGTAACAGTCGTATAGGGGGATTACATTTGGGTGGTCCCTGTGAAAGGATTATCATATTTGTGGGTCTACAGTGGGGTTCCCATTTATGGAAACTACCAGGTTCACGGGTCGTATTTTGCCGTGGGGTTTTTTTTGCGGCGAAATGTGCGTTACCTATCTTGCTAGGATTTCAGGAACATGAGTCTTAAAAATGTCGAGAAAACTACTTGGTTTTATGCACTTTTTACAGTTTAGATTGCTCTCGAACATGGACGTTATTCTGGTTTGGGCATGGATGCTCTGGTACACGTCTGCTCTAGAACATGGATGTTATTCTGGTTTGGGCATGGATGCTCTGGTAGACGTATGCTCTCAAACATGGATCTTGTTCTGGTTTGGGCATGGATGCTCTTGTAAACGTATGCTCTCGAACATGGATGTCATCATGGTTTGGGCATGAATCCTCTCTTAATGGTATGCTCGTTGAGAATGAGGTGCTGCACAGACAACTGGGCTGCCAGGCAGGATTTCACTCACGGATGCTATGTAGTCGAAGCACGGGACATATCACTAAAATAGGGAGACCCCTTCGGGGGTGGGGGTATGTGGGGGGTCCTCGAAATAGGCGGCCCGCCTATTTCCATATCATTCCATATCATTGAAGTGCTGTGGGTCCCTTGACCACATTGCCATGAGGGAGTTGGGAAATTTGGGTTTGAAACTGAGGATTCCCGCCTATTTTTCCTGCCCCCACCCCACACTGGTAGAATAGGCGTGGGAATAGGCGGCGCCCATAGTGACATACCCCCCCCAACCGCCTATTCCGAGGGGGTCCCCCTACTAAAATCCTTCGTAAACTGAAATTTGCACGAAACATCACGGCAAAGCATGGCCCGCGCTCCAACTGCCATAACCATAGGGCTCGGGCTTTTTTGCTCCAATATTGCAGGACGGGTGGGGCAGTATCTGTTGCTCGCCACCAGGAAAGCCTTTGCTCATGGGATATGATATGAAAACTTATCAGGGAGAACACAATACACGGAGACAACTTCTCGCGCTCAGGCGTAGAAAAAGGTGGGAAACCATTCGATTCGCATGGGCTTGCGTCTGATCACTTAATAGCATCAAGGGAATGGGAACCGTTGCCAGCTTCAATTGTTGCTTGCCAAATCCGTGGCGGAAAAAGACAGCAACGACTGAAAGAGCCGAAACTGAGCGGCATGACAAGAAACACCTGTAGTCATGGTATACACGCCATGATATCGGCTTCAGACTTCTTTGGAGTCCCTTCACGCGAGGATCCTTCACATAGTTGGCTGTCTGAGTCAGAAGGATGGAACGAGTAGGATGGGAACAATCAAGACGGAGACTCGAAATGTTGAGACATCCACGCTCGGCGCTCACTTGCCCACCATGAAGCTTCAACAAGCTCGACGGTATGCAATGCACATGACCCACAGACTTCCTTTAGAGCTTACGCAGTGTGCTTAGGGGAATGCTGAGGCAAGATGTGGGGGGGTTGTCAAAATTGTGGTCCCTTTTTGGGTACCCTAAATATTAGGTACCGTATGAAATAGGGATCCAAAAAGGGACCATAATTTTGACAACCACCCATGTTGGTTTAGGCTTTAGGGTTGAAGCCTCCATCTGACCTTGAACCCAGCACCCTTGAGCTTAAAGCCCACATACGAATCAAGGACGTCTCATATCCTCAGCTCCGGAAAGCCAAATCGGGGCCTTGGTCCCGCTTCGGGAACGCGAATACCACACCATGCATTTTGAGGGCAAATTTCCCCCGCCTCTCTAAACCCCAGATCCAGAACCCCACAGATGCCCGAACCCCACGCCATTCCATTCTAAGCTGCTCGGTCTTGACCGAGCCGAAAGATGTTGTGTCCTTTGCAAGGAGCCATTGGATGTGTGCGCCTGCCTATTGGGCATGCAAGTACACGCGTGTGTACATACATGCATATGCAGGTGCCCATCCAGTAGCTTGATGGGGTCTGCAACTCAAGGGGCTTCAAAAGACAGAGACCATCATTGTGGCGCCTAGCCTGTCAACCTGGAAGTGACCCTTCATGAAGAACCCTTGGATGATAACTGTGCACAGCTATTGGCGTAGTACATGGAGCAAGACCGAGCAGATAGAAAGCCTTAGAAGAGCTTCAGGAAAGCCGAATCACAATGCATCTGCCTGCAGTGGCAACTCACCTATGGTGCGGAGTCCAGCAGGGACACTTTCCTATCAAAACATCTAAGCCGAGGATCCCAGGGGAGCTAAAATCTGAATCGTGATTGGGGCCCTATCATTGCACTTGGTCTTCTAGCTCACTTGGTCTCCCATTCTGCTCTTACTCTTGCGTGATATAAGGCCGGGGCCTCAATGATTGCAAAAAGGCTTCGGGGTACGCTCAACAATAATCTACATGTACATGTATCAGGCTGGTTAGGAAATAGCATTAGTGGTTGTCTGTTCAGAACTATATAGGGGTGGTTAGGGAGCGATATTAATAGTTCTCTATTCAGAACAATATCAGGATTCCTAAGCCCTAAACGGGATGGTTCAGGAACTCTGTTGCTAGTCATTCCGGCTTCTACCTTGCAGCCCAGGGTCCTTACATCTCTCGTGTCCTTCTGCTTGGAAGCCTTCCCGTGAGAGCAGAGACCACCCAAAAAAAAGTTTTTGGGTTTAGGGTTTGGGGCTTGTGGAGGACTACAGTTAGGATATAATGTAAATATATATATATATATCAAGACCATATAATATACAGTCTATATTATCTAGATATATAACTATGTAGCAACTACAAGGATCCATCCGCCCCTTCCCTATTAAGCAACAATAAGACAAACATCGTTAGGCTTTGCAAGGGTCAGGCAGTCTCAACATGTAGGTCGTTGTGGGCGTCCTTCTGTTGCCATTTGAAACAAGGATCTAGCCCTCTCCTCGACCTACATTTTTCCTCATGTTTAAACAAACTCTTTGGGTTATACCATAAGAGAAATTAAAAAGAGAATTCCTAAGGAGAATACTATCATGTTGGTGAATAAGCGGTGACAGCAACAAGCCGGCGCTGTTACACGCTTCAGTGGTCAGATGTGGCCTGTCCAACAAAGTAGTCGCCATTTTTCTGAATATGACCCCAATATAGCCCCTATTACCCCTGGATAACCACTATATTAACCCTATAATCCCTATACTTTCCGTTTTAGTTTCCATTATCCCTGTATTACCCCAATAAGTACATAAACGCTGGGAACCTCTAACTGCACTTAGAATCACCCTGTATCCCTAGGTTTTCTGAGGCCCTGGTTGAGAAGCCTCACATGAGCCCTGGACTAAATTTGTAGTATATATCCCTTAATAGGTCCCCCAAAAATCCTATATAGTCCGCTATAGGTCCCCCCCAACCTAAATTTAGTCCGTAGCATAAATACGCACATCTTCCAGGTATTGTCTAGGGCTTAGGGCTTGCCACTGCTGCTGCTACTTGCGTCTCTGCTAAATTTGTTGCTATCTTCATGTTCATCAGGAGCAATTTGAATGCTCAAGTAGCTTGACACACTATCCGAAGGATCAAGATCGGATTCGATCATCACAGGCATAGTCCTAAACATAGCAACAGCAACAATGCTAGTAAACCCTAAACCCTAAACCCGTAGCACTACTAACAAGCAAGGACGTATGACCGTCATCTTGGGAGTCATAGCCCGCATTATCGAAACCCCTCAGTAAATCAGAAAGGTACGTTACTGGGCCCCCATTTTTGCGTAGAGAAAGTCCTCCTCGCTTTTGCTGCCAAGGGAATGGAGGTACCTCATGACCGACATGGCCCCAGATCTTCACCCCAAGAAATGCACCTAAAACGTCCTAAACCAGCCAAAAACACCGTAAAAATGGGGGCCCTTTAACGTTCCACACTCCAGTAAATCTAGGATGATCCCATGTAATCCTATGTCAGCAGAAGCCCCCGCAAGCCCTACTTGCAGGTCCTACATAGAACAGACCTGGGTAGCCGTACTCGCGCCATCTCATCCAGTCATCCCTAGACCCTACTTGGAGGCCCATGGGACTTAGTAACCACTTATAACTGGGCTTACAACCCTACTTATAATCCCCTTAAATGGGCTTATACGGGGTTACCCCATGTATAAGTACGGTTATAACCCCAGTTATAAGTAGTTACTAAGTCCCATGGTCCTCCAAGTAAACCTTAAGCCAAGTACTGGGTGCAGTCCCAAGGCGCCCCCCCAAAGGCCACCATCCCCTTAAAGGGTTTAGGGCTTTAAGGTTTAGGGCTAGATGGGCTTCCGGCTTAGGGGAGTAACTATCCTGGTTCAAGAGTCAAGAAACCCAAGCTCTAAACGCAGCACTTCAAGCCCTAAACACAAAATCCCCAAAGGGTACTTCCCATTTTAAATTCCATTCCCCTGTAGAGGAACCCTCAACATCCCTCTACACAAAAATCTGCCAACCTCAAACAACGCTAAACCCCGCCTCCTGGACTACCTTCGATGTCCGCAACTGGTGGAGGTGGCCTCAGCAACAAGCGTGTTGGGGTTGCCTAAACCCTAAACCCGAAGCCTGTGGTTTAGGGATTTCAGGCTTTCAAGCCTTAGGTTTAAGGATTTGGGTTTGGGTTCACTGCTTATGCTCTCACCTTGGGCGATGACGAATGAAGAGTCCATAACGGCTAAGCCCGTCCGCCTAATCATAGCCATTCTGTTATATACTACATCTTACTTAATATTAGGGCCAAGGGATTAACAGGCGAATTTGTGAAGGTATCTCTATACACCATCTACACTATATGCTCCCGTATACACCTGTATGTATACGCATTGGGTGAACTGAAACATGGACCAGCACATGCCCCTTCTATACCCGGAAAATACCAGAATTCCTATTGTAAGGATCCCCAAAAAAGCATCCACAAGCCCAAGCCCCCATATATGGACTTTGAAAAAGGGTCTTCACCTGCCTGTCTTCATCCCACCTTGCGCAAGGCCCTGGCTGCACTGGACCAGGAACAGCACCATGATAGCTGGGCCACTCCTTTGTTCAGGCCGAGAGTTCATGGGGTTCAGGGGATTCGCTTCAGGTTTGAATCTTTAGGCTTCAACACCATACACAAGACTTCTGCTGGCTTTCTCGCCCTTAGCATGGGATGCTGCGTGAGTTCTTGCCGTTGGTGTCAAGCTCTTTGAACATGGCTTTGGAATCTAAGATTCATTCAAGATTTGACATGATAGTCTACGGGGCGAAACCTTGAGAATCGTAGTGCCATGATATTGGGGTGGCTGACATGTAACAGGGGTCTACTCAACAGTACAGTTCACTCTTTCGAGAATCTCGTATAAGACTAAAGGAGCTCTCTACTGGTATGCAAGTGGCCCCAGTTGTTGAGAAAATTCCAGTTCAAGGCCACTTGTACACTGAAAACCATGGAGCTCTACTAAAGCATGACCTGCAAAGCAAAGCCATGGTTTCACCAAGCCATGACAAGTGAATCTGCGGTCCCAGTCTGCGAACATTGGTGTTTGTATGCCTCTGTAAAACATGCTTCTCGCTTGGGTCCATTTTGGCGCGGATTTTCAGCAAAGACTAGACCGTACCTTCTGCGGGCACAGGACGGCAAGATTTTGGGTTTTCCCAAAACTGGGGTTACCGGTGTACCTTTTGTGGGGTCCCCATAATAAACATTGTAGCATTTGGGGATCTGTATTGGGGTTCCCCTATTTAGAGAAACTACAATTTGTCTAGGCTAGGATCGCGGAGCCGTTTAATTGGAAGAATATCGCCAGGCTGTTTGAGCTGCAGTCTCGGCCAACGCTGAGTTCATGCTTCGGAGGCTAAGGAAATGAAGAGCGTATGTGCCCCATGCATGATGGGCATGAAGCATAGACCTGGCATTTGCCTTGTTTCACGCAACAATCCGCCCTTTGGTTGGAAAGAAGGGGCATTCGTGGAGTATGTTCAACTGGAATTTAGTTGCAGCCGGAGAGTCAAACTGCGTCGTTGTAGAGCCCCACGACCGTGTGTCCTCGTGGCAACGGAGCTATGTTCTCGCTCCGCAACAAGTCTTGACTCTGTCCTTCTAATCTCTTTGATTCCAGTTCACTTGCCCTTACAGGCCAGATGAGAATTCTTGGCTCCAGACCGTGTTTCCGAAGGATGGATTGCCTGTGAAGCTGCCTGCAAGATATCGAATTTTGCGAACAGCTTGGGGTTCTCCATGAAGCGCCTAGAAGAAGATTTGACTTGGAAAAAGGGCAAGAAGAGGGGCATATAATTCGGAACAGTCAGTGGAAGTTTGGACATGCCAGGTCGCCGCAACATCTGAGAGTACTTATCACCAGAGTCTGCGCAGAGGATGAAACCTCCAGTGAAAATCCTCACTCAAGCAATGATTGCTAGCCGTAATGTCTTCTAGTCTTCAAAACACTTCCAGGGCAAACCCAGACATTGAGTGGCTAGGCTTGAGGAGGCAAAGTTGAAATGCCATGGGCTATGGGGCGCTCCGAAGATCACCACTAGTACCTCACTCTCTCAGTCCCACAACAGCGCACGCCACATCCCGAAATCCTGTTGCACAAAATCTTCAAGCCTAATACCACGATGATATACTTAGCCCAGCAACAGATGGTGGCTCAGATCTGATTCATTCGTCAGCTTCACCCAGATCCCGAATACTGAACTCATACACTAGACCTCGCGTGGAGAAGCCCGAGCTGCGTGACCAAAGTCATGAGCCCTGCAAACCAAAGCCTGACCCTATAGTCCCTCGTAAGTAGATAGAGTATGGCTCTGGGTACATCATAATAAGATCCCCATATAACTACCCCATATTCTATCTACTTCAGGGACTATATAACACCAAAGCCAGTTGTCTTCGTCATAGGCCATGCTAGCCACAGCTGGCCGCAATCCTGCCCTTCTGTTGTACTAGTTGAAGCAAGAATTGCCTTGGCGATTATAGAGATCACAGCGTGCTCTCTCACTCAGACAGCTACTGTAGCCACCAGTTGGAAACTGCCCTCCGCCCTCTCACAGTCATATCTAGGACCCTTACTCAGGGTATGATATACTCAGGGTATGATATTACTATATTACTGTACTACTATATTACTACACTAACATATTACTATATTTCTATATAGGCCTTCACCCTGAAGGAGTTTGAAGTCTAATACCCTACAACCTACGTTAAAAGCTCGAATGCCTTCGCAGTCCCAAGTCTAGCCCAAGACGTAACCCAGCCTCGTGGCTCCTCCCTGTCTGACCTGAGAGTTCTCAGGAAGACAACATCCTCCCGAATAAGGGATATAACTTATGATATAACCCATTACAGTAGTTTCCATGTTCTTTTCCATTGTCCCTATATAACCCCTATATGGGTGGTTGTNNGACAACCACCCATATAACCCCAATGTAACCCATTAAGGCATTTCTGGCTTGGTGCACACTGTTTAGGTTTTGAGGCAAGGCCGAGGGTTGAAAATGCGTCATTTCAACAGACCCTCTACGTGGGGGTTTCCCACAATTAGGGGTACTTTATTGGGGGTCCTCATAATAAGGATTATAGTATTTTGGTGTCTATATTGGGGCCCTTGTTTTGGGAAACTACCACTTGGGAGTTCAAACCCTTGTGCCGGGCGGTTTATGAACAAATGACAACAAGTGTAGACCTTGGTGATTTCTAGGATCTGCGACGAGCAAGTTCCGCCTGCTTTGCACAATACTCGTCGTCAATAGCAAGAAGAAAATTCTCATCAGACATCAAAACGGTCAGAGAACGCTCCATTGCGCCAGGATACCTAGACCGTAGGGGTGTGAGCAAGTCGAACTAAGGTTAGAGGTCAGAGTATGGCCTCGCGAATGTTGGATCTGAACAGCTCGCAGTTCTGTTGATTGGACAAACTGCGCAACCCTAGGAAATGTGGTAGGAAAGTGTACTTGAGGGGGTATGTAGGCTTTTGTCTATCAGCTACTTCACACGGAGATAATGGTCAGAACCATAATTTCCTTCAATGTCCAACTGAGAACATCTAGGGTTTAGAGCCATTCTAATGAGGGTGAGACGTCCCTTTCTTCACTACGGATTCAAGCCAGATAGGTCATAAGACTAGGTATCAGGGCCAGGGTGCTTTGAGGTAGAATGTAGACGCCGGCAAATTTGCTAATCTCATCCCCTTCAAAGTAGCCCAAAACCTATTCCAGCTTTGTAGCCAACCCTAGACCCTCTAAACCCTAAACCCTAAACCCTAACCCCCCCACATTGTGCAAGATCCTGACAGCAGCACTTGGGTGCACACGTGAACGACCCTACCGGACCGGGTCTGCGAGCATCCTGCAGAAAGCCCAATCTTGCTGGGTGCTAGTAAGTGGGGGGAAATGGAACCTACGTATAGGGTTACATAGGGTTATATAGGGTTATATAAGGTTACATAGGATTATATCGGATTCTACAAGAATTATACGGAGTTTGAGGAATGGAGAATCAGATAGAGAAGCAAGTAAAATGGCAACTGAAGGGTTTGCAAGGATGTATTGGGTTGGTTGCTTGCAAGCGAGGTAGGAAGGCATGGCAAAGAATAGAAAATGACAGAATTATTGAGGGTTATATAGGGGTTATGATAGGGATCCCCTCCTCTACTTCCCGCTATATAACAACCAGCAGGATAACTAGGGCAATGGAAGATATGGTAAGATAGTAACTCTAGGTTCAGTAAAGTCCAAGATCTAGGGTCCAGGGCTTAAAGCCTCAGAAGTGTCCCTAAACAGCTCTACAGTTCCCAGTAGTGCGGGAGCTTGATGTTATCCTTGCATTTGCGCAGGTGCCTGGGATGAAACAAGGTAGAGCCACACTTCATCCATACTACTTGGAGGGTCAGGGGGACTTAGTAAGTAGGTTAATAACCCCTATAACCCATATAGTAACCCCAGTTATCCCCCTTATTAACCCACTTACTAAGTCCCCCTGACCCCCCAAGTAGGGTTTAGGGTCCAGACTGGGGCTTCCTCCAAGCTGGTCCTGGCATTTCTTCTTCCTGCAGGTAGGTTCTCAAAAAGGGGGCC
>CAJNIZ010015570.1:0-13940 GCA_905231905.1 Symbiodinium pilosum
TCAATCTATCCAGGCAGCTTTGGAGCCACGCGCTCAGGAGGCGAAAGACAAAGTCAAGGCTTCGTCATGGTTTTCTGCATTGAGATTTGGGGGTTTAGGGTTTAGGGTTTATGGGTTTAGGGTTTATGGGTGTAGGGTGTAGGGTTTAGGGTGGGTCTAAACTCCTTAAAGGGGGTTACGTGAGGGGGTTATATAGAGCATTACTATAAGGGTTATGAAAGGGTATATTAGGAGTTCAGACTATGGCTTTACATGGGATTATTTGGCGGGATATTAGGAGTTTAGACTATAGCTCACATGGTGTTCAGGATTGCAGGCTGTAGGGTGTTGGGGTCTAGGGGTTTGGGATTTTGGGCTTTCGGTTCCTAGTCCCTAAACGCTAAACCCGGGGTTCAGGGTTTAGGGTTTATGAAAATCAAATCAAGAATTCAAGCAGAGGCTTTTTCGGGTGACGCCCCTACCTCCTGGGGGTTGGTTTAGGGTTTGGGGCTTAGGTGTTTTTTTATATACAAGGGGGCTTTATATGGCGCCTTCCTATCTTTTGACTTGCCTATGTTCTAAACCCTAATCCCTTAACCTGGTGTTTGGGGGGAAGTCTGGCAATAAGTTTAGGGTTTTATGGTTTTAGGGTTCTGAGTTTTTGTGTTTTGGGTTTAGGGTCATTTGACGCTGGCCCTTGGTATGGGTTGATGTATGCACTACAGCTCTTATACGGGTTTTGCAGCTGTTATCGGCTTTAGGCGCCTAGAGTTTAGAGCTCAGTTTTGTGTCACGTGGTATAGCACGTTCATTAGTTTGAAGGGGGTGGAGTCATAGAGTTCCTAGCAGAGCCTCTGAAATCGCTTTGTAAACTTGAGTCACTTTGACTTTCACCGGATCATCTTCCATCCGTGGCATGAACCCTACAGAATAAAGAACGATGATTCTTAAAACCCTCTGAACTGATGAATAGTAGGAGTGGAATTCGGGATGTCGCCATGAGCCACAAGCTTTGGGTACCTAAGCCCTAAACCCCACACGCTGGGTGAGCCCCTGGTGGGCTTAAAGCCTGGATATGTGCCAGCTGCTTTGAATGAGAGCGCTTAGTGTTTAGGGTTGGTGGAGGGGAGGGTTTCCGTAGTTGAGGTCGCTGCGAACTTGGCGCTCACCCTTCTGAGATCCTGCAGCCATAGTTCTTGGAGGTCCATGAGCAGTCATAAGCATGGATCTCAGTCTGTAATATAGGCATCCTACTTTTGACCCCACTTGTAATTGCGTACCTCCAAGTACCCTCCCCTGAACACTCATGGAAGCCCAAACAGACCCCTTTGACCGGACAGTAGCCTCTGTAGAACCCCTTTTTGGGCTTCCCTGTTGGTTTGGGAATGACCTCAATATGCTGCACAAAAACTGAAGAATCTGCATGACAGCCGAGGCTGCTAGTAGGATGTCGGAAGTTCTCTAAAGAGGCGTAGCTTTTAGGGACTGTATGACTGTAGGCACGTATGAGCAAAACAGTGTTGCAGAGAAACTCACACATGTGTGCGTTCTGAACATCAGCGGCCTTCAAATAGACCGGAGTCTCTGATATGCAGATGCTGCCACAATGACATAGTTGGTTTTAAGATGGTACATGACAGTATCAGAACGAAGTGCCGTATCATCCAGGTCTTCATATATCCACTCCCAAACTCCTAAACGCGAAGCCCTAAGCGAAAAGCCACAAAATCCTAGAATCCTTTACCATGAACTGCAAAGCGTAGAGCCTAAGTCGCAACCCTGCCCACTAGGAGCCAGTGCCTGTGCCCGACAGCGCCACGTACACCACAGTCAGCGTCTCAATCTCGCGAACTGGAAGGGCCTGCCCTTATTCAGTGTATTTCATTTGGGGATGCTCTGGCCTGCAACAGAGAGGAAGGTTGATATAGTGGCCTAAATAATTACCAAAACAAGGAACCATATTCCTTACATAGTTACGGTCTATGGTACCTCAAATGGACCTCAAGATGATATTGGTAATTATTTAGGTCCCTGTAGTATGCTAAACCCTGAGCTGTGCTGAGGTCTCAGACGTGTTCTTGAAGAATCACCAGGACCGGGACCATCAACTCCTAGTCCCTGCTCTCCAAACCACGAACCCTAAGCCCTAAGCCCCAAAGTTTGGGTTTGAAACCCTGAGCCTTAAAACAAGAATCTTCAATCCTACACCCGAAACCCTAAATAGTAGTTTCCGTTTTCATTTCCATTTTCTTGTCCACTATCCCCATATAACCCCATATTACCCTAAATTCTCCCAATATTACCTAATCCTTAGGCCGCAAACCCTAAGCTTCCCTTCGCGAAGCAGCAGGAGATCTTCAAGAAGTGGCTTGACGGTGAGGGGCGCCTCCCACAGATGAGCCCCTGGTTCAGGCGCGGTTTAGGGAATTTGGGTTTAGGGTTGAGAGTTTAGGGTTGAGGGTTTAGGGAAGTAGGGTTTAGGGTTTAGGGAATTAGGGTTTAGGGTTTAAGGTTGAGGGAAGCCAGCGAAGAGATGTGGTTTGATTAGCAGGGTTTATGACCAACATATAGGGGAGTATATAGGAGACTATCATAGGGCTTATCAAGAGGGAAGTTCTAATCTTATGGTTCTTGACTCTGTACAGTTATGGTATAGTATTCCGCAAATAGATCTTCCTATGGCATGGGTGATCATTCCGTCCCCGTAGTACTCCACATACCCCAAGAAAAGGACCCAGGAAGAGGGCGAAAGGGGCAACGTGTCTGGCCTTTGCTGAAGGCTTTTGGTGGTGTTTTGGTCTAAAGCGTTTAGGTTCGGCGTTTTTTGGTGGTTTCGGGCCAAGGGTTGATGGGTATTCAGGGATCGTTATAGGCAATGTTGGCTTCAACCTGCTGCTGAGTGGGATGAGGAGCAGAAAAATTGGTATTGCTTTGCATAGCATGATTCACATCTACACATTGTAGAACAGAAAGGAAAGACGCGTTTTTGTTTTCAAATTTGATGGTTTTTTGCACTGTGATTTGTCCGGGTTGGACTCCTCTGTCTTCTTAGTTTTGCACGCTCACTATGGGAGTGCTTTTCAACCAAGCCTTATTCAATCGTTCAAAGAATACTTTCCGTGTACTCCTTGTTCAGCACAGCACTTGTATATTTCACAGGCTCCATATCCTTAGGCGCGACCATATAAAGTCTCCAGCGGCCCCAACTGATACCCCGAACCTGAACTTGAAACTTGAAACCTGAGCACTATTTCCCTATAAGCCCTTAAATAATTCCTAGAAAGCCGTATATGCAGGCATGTCTGTATACATATATATATCTATATATATGCCCCATAAACTCCTGCATTATCCTCATGAAGCCGTATACATATATATATATATATACATATATTTTTCTGTGTATATATACGTATACATACATATATATATATATATGAAAGCCCCATAAGCCCCTGTAAAATCCTTTAAGAGCCCTATCTAAACCCAAAGCTCTTCTCCCATGGCTGCCTGCCGCGCAGTGAATCGAACCAGATGTGCTCCAAGTGTAAGCGCAAACGCGACCAGCACGGCATCGGCAATGTTGCTCTGATAAAAATTGGTCCTTTAGGTTTGGGGTGAAGGGTTTAGGGTTTGGGCGCTGTAGGCCTATTAATTATACCGAGTTGGTTTGGCGATTCCTGATTAAAAGGATTTCAATATTTGAGTCTAGATTGAGGTTCCCTCGTTATGGCAAACCCCAATTTCGAAGCCCTAAAACTTTAAACCCGAAACCCTCAACCCTAAACCCTCAACCCGTCTTAATCAGGTCACCAGTTCTAGCTGATCAGCCTTCAAAGTCATGCGGTCCCTTTGGAAAGCGGCGCTGTAGCTTGCATTCTGGAGTGTATATGGCAATTAGGGTTTAGGGGTTCTCCAAAATATGAGGTTACATTTCCCTAATAGTGGAGAACCAACTGGAAAGAATTTGGAAACTGGGATTACCTAATGTGAGAATGGTTTATAAGGGGTGCACAAGCTTGATATTCGAGTTCTCGTTGCTTGCAACGCTAGTTTCCCAAAATATGGGAACCCCACGATACTATTATCCTTGTTATAGGGATCCCCAAAAAGGTGCCCCTAATGCTGGGAATCCCCTAATGTTGCATATTGCGTCAGTCGGGCCCGCTACCAGGCCAGGGTTCGTCCGGTTCTCATAGCTTCCACACGGCTACATGTACTCTATCAATGTCAGGGGTTCTTTATTTTTTTTGGGGGTGTATGGGATTCCTGATACTCATGTAAGAAGGTTTCTTTCCGCAAGTTAAAGCGAACGCGAATTTCTGCGGATTTTTCTGTCCGGGTCCTTTCTCGGCATAGCTTCATTGTTAATACTTTAAGAACACGTACTTTTTTTTTTTTGCTTGTTTGTTTTTCTTTCTGTTTTTGTCCCTCCTCCTCCAGGCATTGCCTGACTAGAAGTTACTGCTTCGTCCCTGAGATTCCTGCGAGGCATGCGTTTGAAGGGCTAACCTGAGCCTGAATCTTGAAGTCCAAACCCATTCAAATCCAAATCCCACTGTCCCTAAACCCTAAACCCTAAACCCTAAACCCTTGTCTTGATGAGAGGGTTGTCCCAAAACCTGGGCCACCCTGGCGGGGATGGAGTCCCCTTGTGGACGAAGTAGGGTTGGTTTTGAGAAGCCCCATTGTGAAGGACTAGGGTTTAGGGTTTAGGGTTTAGGGTTTAGGGTCGGAAAGCCTGCGCATAAGAGCCTCATCAAACCAATTCCGCGGCGGTAGTCAGGCTCCTGATTCCTCAGCACACTTGCCCTAAACCGTAGGCCTTAAACCCCACACCCTAAAACCTGAACCCATGAACCCTTAGCCTTAGTGCTGGTCCCCAAGCCCGAGAATTGAGCTAAACTAAGCTTCAAGCCTCTAAAAAGCTGGTGGGTTGCCCCCTATATCCTATGGCTGAGATGCGCTAGGTGCCATTTTCTTGAAGAAGGGGCTTCCCTGTGTATTCTGCCCATCAAAATATCAGGATCCTGAGTATAGGGACCTCAGAATCAACAAAGGGATCCCTAAACCCCCAAACACAAAAGCTCCACGCCCCCCAAACCCATAAACCCCAACCCCTCAAACCCCATAGTCTCCTCAACCTCCAAACGCGTAGAACCAAACCCTAACTCCTACATCCCAAATCCTGGACCCGAAATCCTAAACCCGAAACCCCAACCCTTAAACCCCAAACCCTAAACCTTAATCCCTAAACCCAAAAAGAACCCCCTAGGTTTTCTGTCACTTTTGCAGCTGCGTCGACACGAAGCCGTTGAACGAGACGCTTCTGTGCGCCTATAGGTTTTAGAGGCTTAGGGTTCAGGGTTTGGGGGGGGATTCTTTGAGGGGCTAAATACGGATCATGTATAGGGTATATCCTACGTAAACCCAGTGGTCCCAGAACATGTGGCTTAAGGGCTTCGGGGACTAGGGGTTTCGTTTTTGGAGTTCATTGGTCAGACAGTGGGTTTTGCAGGGAGCATGTAGGTGTAGACCCTAAACCCTAAAGCACAAGCCGATTATGTATGGAGTATAGAGGGAGATAAGAGCCTTTGTCAATTTCCTAGTATTCTCCTTGATAAACCTTATAATACTCCCCTATAGAACTTCCTGTAAGGAGTTGCGACTGCAGCTCAGATAACGGGATGTTTAGCGCTTAGCTGGGAGGGAGATGTACCGGGGTTCCAGAGCATCGCTACCTGGACGTAGGGCTTAGGGTGTAGGGCTTAGGGTCTGGGGTTATCGTTTCGGGTTTAGGGTTTAGGGAGGCAGAACCAAAGGCAGGCATGCCGCATTCTCCTACGAGCCATAATCAGAACTACGTAAAAAAGTGGGTTCTAAAGGAGATTATATAGGGCAGTATATGAGCAGTTTAGACAATGGACCATATCGCCATTCTATAGTCAATTCCATAAAGAGTGATTCTGAGTATCATGCACATATAATTACTTGTAGCTGCATGTCGAGATATTGCTTTTCACGCCCCCTCGAAAAGGAACCCATCTTTAGAGAGACGTTCTCTAGGAGGACCCCCCACCCTGTAATAGTGACTATAAGCAATAACGTAATAGTGGTGGGTTAAGGGTTTAGGGATAGTGACTAGTGACTACAACGGATAATACTGTTGATGGAGGAAATCTTGCACCACCTTGGTTCCCTAAAGTCCTAGGGATTACAGTAGTTTAGGGCCCCTAGGTGGTGCAAGATTTCATCCATCAACAGTAGTGATTATTATTGAGGTCCTCTTATATTAGTATTATACCACTATTGCAGGGTGGGGGTCCTCCTGAGACATTCCACCTATATAGCCCTTGCGAACTTGCCGGTAAATTATACAGGCAAGATGCGTCTTCTAAGCATTTGCGCCTCTGCACCCAAACTGCACCCAAGAAACCCCCCAGGGATGAAGGTTGGAGTAGCACGTATTAATGTAGACCCATGATGAATAAACCCCCTCCTTTTAAGGGCCTCGATATTAGGATCCTTATTATAATCCCTACTAGGGGGGGGGGGGGTTATCAATCAGGGGTCTACATTGCTGGGTCTACAGTTCCACAATGTAGAGTGAAATCATTTACTCCTCTTGGTTGCAGCAGTTGGCAAGTTTCATTTCAGGATCTCTGCAGCTGTTACTTCAGCTACCTCAGCATTGCTGACAGGGCTTCTCGATCAATGTTAGGGATCTTTATACTTTTTGGGATATGGGATTCCTTATAGTTACGCAAAAGGGATCCTGTTTTCCTCCTAGGGTAATGTGGGCGAAGGTTTAGGGTTTAGGGTTTAGGAAGGTTGACTGCTTCATTTTAGCCTGCGGCCTTCAGGCTCAAGCTTAGCGTCACCAGTCCCAAACCAACCAGCCCGGTTCAAGGGTTTAGGGTTTAACTCCAAGCACAGATTCCAAACACCACCCAGCCCGCGGCTGGAGCATGGAACCCCTGAACCCCCAGCTCCGCACTCAAATGCCCAAACCCGCAACCCCCCTATGAAGCCCTATATCTAGTTAAGCCTAAGAACTAACCCGCAAGCCTTTATAAAGAGATCCCTAAGGTAGGCCCCTGGGATATTTAATACTTTCCCTAATGGCTTTAATAAGGGACTCTATATACTATTTTTTTTCAAAGGGTTTTAGGGGCCAACCCAATCCCAAGAGACCATACCACGCGTTGCCTCATCCTATGGCGTGTTGGCCGGCCCACGCCGGCCCGGAGGACGGACGCTTCTGGGGTGTAGGGCTTGGGGTTCAGGATTTAGGGTTTAAGAAAGTACTTCTACGTAGAAGCCCTAGAATCCCTATAAGGGGCTATATAATACAATCCCACTTGGTCCTTCTATAACGCCTAAGTATACTATCTACCCTAAACCCGAAGCTTCCGGAATATTTGCTAAGATGCCTATGTATCCTAAAGCTCGCAAGGTTCCACCTTTACAGAACCCCTTGTTTTTCAACACTTGCTGGTCTTACTCTTTCATAAGTTAGGGGTCACAATAGTACTCCCCCAAATGTACCCCCCTCACCCAGATTGAGAGCCCCAGTAGGCCTTGATAAGCCCTATATAGTCCTTATTAGCTCCTTAAACCCTGGGAAGGGGGGTACTTTGGGGGGATTGCCCCTAAACCCTAAAACTGTGGTATTACTATCCCTTAATGAGGGTAGTGGCGGGATTAGAAGTGAGAAATGCCAGGAAGGCCTAGCTTCGACGCGGTAGGGCACACGGCAACCTTAAACCCTACAAACGCTCATCCCCTCAAATACCAAACCTTTAACCTCAAGCCTCAAACCCCCGAGCTTCACTCTAGCAAACTTGCATCCAACACCTAAACCCTAAACCCTTAAGTAGGCTTAATGCTTGGGATCTTTGGATGTGTTAGGATTGCCAGCAGATCGCAGGGGCCTTTTTGTGGGTCTAAGATTCAGGGTTCGGGGTTTGGGGAGGTTCGTGTTGGCAGTTGAGCACCTGCGTATTCACAAGGCCGTAAAGCCTAGCCCTGCACCCCTATCACTAAGAAGCCCAAAGCCCTCCTCACTGAAGCTCATACTTAAACCCTAACACCCCAAACCCAAAACTCTAAACCCTGAACGCTAAATCTGCGCCCAACCAACACGTCCATCCCTCTGATGGCGCAGGAGGCATGGGGAAGAAGAAGCACTTCGCCGCCTCGGGCGAGCGGCCCTGGCGAAGAGAAGGCCAGAATCCAGATTGCTGGGCTAAGGGCCTAGGATAGGGTTTAGGGTTTTGGGTTTAGTAAAGACTCAGGTGTCAGGAATTGGGTTTGGAGTCTAGGTTTTATGGCATGAAATTGCCAGATATTCCCTATTTGCATCCCAAATTCTCCAGAAATCCCACACGATGCCTCGACATGTTCCTGTTGGCTTTGGGCTACAATTCTACAAGAGCCCTAGTTGCCTTGGACTGTTTCATGCTAGCTAGATGAAATTTCCAGTTACCGAAGGACTTCTTCTTTGAAATGGGGAAGCCTTAAGCCCCATAGAGGCCAAACACGCACCCCCAAACCTTCAAAGCCCGAAATTAAACCCTAAATCCTAAACCCTTAAACCCTAAATCCTAAACCGTAAGCCCTTAAACCCTAAACCCTAAACCCTAGATCGCACTCAAACCCTCTAATTAGCCAATGCGAGATGCTACGGGCCACCTTGAAAGCGATAATTACTCCAGAATGATACGGGGCACCCTGAAAGAAGTCCACTATTACCAAATAGGGCAACCCAATCTTGCAGATTCTGCTGTAGTTAGCTTTGTAGGCAACTAGACATTAAGTGCATTCCCCCGGACTAACATGGAACCCCGAAAGCGATTTCAAAAAGACTTGATTACTGCCCTTTTGAGGTGTTCTCAGTCTCGTTGTTCCGTGTATTTGGTGGCCCTATACCCGAAACCTTTAACCCGTTTCATGATATTATCGTTCTCCTGATTTTCACAACCAAGGCTTCAAGTGAGTGTTTGCAGACATGACATGAGCCATAGTCTAAACTCCTTCAGGGGGTTATGTAGGGAAGATGATTGGGCTTATGAAGGGGGGATACTAGGAGTTTAGGTCACATAGGGATAGCAGAGAGATACAGGAACGTATACAGAGTCTGGATGTCCCTCTGTAAGACCGCTTTATCAGGTTTGCCTTGCAAGAAGACGGGATGACGCAGGCAGTAAGGTTAAACATGTGTCATACGGTACCAAGTCCCGAGCCACTGATGGGAGCTTTCGTGCTCCAGTCGTCAGTGAACTGGCACTTGACACAGGTTCCTACCCTCTGCCCAATTGTACCATGAACTGCAGTTGGCCACTAGTAGACAGACCGCAGTCTTTACAGAATGGCTCTTTGCGTTCCGTGTTAGTTTGGGGAAGAGTAAGCACGTGGCCTCGAATGCGTCTCATGCGAGTTGTCTCCAGGTGAAGAGTGCGAAGAAAACACCTCTACCTGCCCTTGTCCCGAGTCGCCATGTTGCGGGCGTTCAAGGCCTCCGGCGAAGGAGCCCTCGCCACTGCTTTCACGGACTTGGTCAGGGAGGAAGAGCCAGTCCGGGTACTTGCCATCAAGCGTTATTTCCAGCATCTCATAGGGCAGCCACGCTTCAAGCAGCAGCTCGTGAGTTCAGATGGCCAGATGTTGGCGGACGATGTGGTGCTGCACGGCCCCATGGATCTCCAGCTCACATTGCGGCCGTTTGAACCAAGCTCCCAGGACCAAACCCGGCAATTCCACCAGACTGCCGACGACAACCGTACATCCACTTTTACAGACGAGATGCAATGCAACCCCTGCGTTTTCATCTTCCAAATCCGGATCTTGTGGCCTTCTCAAGAGCTAGCTCTTGCAAAGGCCACAAGATCTGGATTTGGAAGGTCAAAGCGCATGGGTTGCATTGCATTTCGCCTGTAAAAGTGGATGTATTGAAGCTGCGTGTCTGCTGCTAGAGGCTCATGCTGACAAGGACAAGGCCAATAATTCTGGCGCAGCTCCGCTGTATGTGGCTTGGAAGTCGTGCGCCTGTTGCTGGAGGCCATGGCTGACGAGAACAAGGCCAATTATCATGGCCTAGCATCACTGTGGTTGGCTTCGCAATGAGGCCACTCGGAAGTTGTTCGCCTGTTGTTGACGGCCAATGCTGGCAAGGACAAGGCCCAAAATTGTGGCTCAGCTCCGCTGTATGTGGCTTCGCAAGAAGGCCACTTGGGGAAGTCGTGCGCCTGTTGCTGGAGGCCAGCGCTGACAAGGACAAGGCCCCATGGTGGCCAAACACCTCTGCACATGTCGCAACGAGGCCACTTGGAAGTTGTGCGCCTGTTGCACGAGGCCAATTCCCATTAGGACAGGGCCAGGCATGATAACCAAACTGCAGTCTTCAGAGCCTGGCAAGGAGGCCATCTGGACGTCGCTTGGCTGCTGCTAAAGCTGCTAGAGGCCAAAGAGATTGTAGTAGGGCATGGGGTCAGCGCGATCACGAGTTGACTCCGAAGCGGCGGCATACCGAGCTTGCAAACAGCGGAGTTTGTCTTCTCTGGTTGCTTCTTGGATCTAGGCCATATGCACAGTCCCGGCACAGTACGGCGCATTCTTATCATGCTGGTTTGAAACAAGTCCACATATCTCCCGTGCTATCAGTGGCCGGAAAGTAATATCGTAGCGTCGCTTCTGAATATGGATTCCTTTACAAACAAACCGATTCTAACTGTGTGGGTCCAGACATCGTCCACGGCCCTTGATGATGCCAGGGTCTTAGACCCATGACCATACGCGGTTTCTCAATATTTATTGCAGTATCCCCATAAAAAAATATGTATCATACTTTTTGTGTGTGTGTGTGGGTTTCCATTCTTGTTTAATGTCGCTAAGTATCCTAATGTATAGAGTCGGGTACCCCTTTGAGCCAGTGCATATACACAGATGTTGTTGAGGAGGTCAATAGGGGTCCCCGAATTCCTGGCAAGTACACCTGTTGGAAAAGATCCTCCGGTTCAGGCGCTGTTTAGGGTTTAGCCCAGTGATGGCTTTGCATGCACCCCAAACCTTACGCCTTAGGATTCAAACCCTAAATTCCCCAAATTCCCGGGCTTAGTGTGCGTGGGTCCGGGGTGCCAAACAAAATTCCGCACATAAGAATGTCTAGGGTTCATGGTTTAGGCAATTTAGGATACAACAGAGCCCCATGGATTCTCTAGGTAACCCCCTGAAGCCTATCTTCAGGGCCAGGGGGACGTAGCAACTGGATTTCTTTATGAATCCTATGAGCCAACATGACATGATGACTCCAGTCATGTTCATTATGACCCTGCGCACTAGGCCCTAAGCCCTAAATCCTAACCCTAAACCCTAAACCCTAACCCCAAACCCTCATTGCCTGGGGCCTACAAGTAAACCCTCGGCCCTCAGAGGCCCTGCTTCTCTGGGTTGCTGTTAGGGAATTTAAGTTACGTTACCATAATATGGGTATATAGTAAATACTGGGGCTCCTTATTACTCTAAACCCTGAGCCCTAAACCCTAAACCTTTTCTAGTGCCTTACTATAAGTTGCTTAACAGCAACCCAGCCATTTCCAGGCCCCTGGCGAGGCGCAGGCGCCAAGCATGCGGCGCCAAAGCAGACAAAGCAAGGCAGCTCAAGCTTCGTTTGGGTTTAGGGTTTAGGGTTTAGGGTTTCGGGAGTTCTGAAAGCAAGGATTATGGTTGGGTTTAGGGTTTAGGGTCTACCTGGACCCCGAAAGTATGTAAAATACTGGCCTTTATGGCTGTTAGTCTGGACTTAGGGCTATTATTTTACATGCTTTTGGGGTTTAGGTAGGGATTACGTATGATATAAGGGAGGTATATAGGGGGACCCCTACTGTGGGAGTCGGCTTTGCGAGGCTCAGCTAGGAGAAAGGGTCAAACTATGAGGGTTTCCGGAAATTGGGGGTTACCATTTTAGGGGTCCCTGTAATTAAGGATTATAGTATTTGGGGGTCTATATTGGGGTCCCCTTATTTTGGGAAACTACCCTATAGGGCCGATCTCAGTTTGAGTGTCAGGGCTTTGTAAGATCCTGGTCCGGGACCCATTGATCCCACGTCTCATTTCTTGCCTTTGGTCAGCTTGAAGTGAAGGACTGGATCCTTATAGAAGTCTAGAAGTGCCTATATAACCTGTTATAGTAGGGCCATTTTTTTTCCAATTTGTTTTTTCTCAGCTAACCAAAGGTAAGATCTAAGGAGCAGGTTTAGAGTTCCGAGGTGAAGGAATAAAGGTGCATTTCCATGGATGGCATAGTGGCGACGAAGGATTTTCCTTCCCGGCGTCGTTTTGGAGTAGTGGTGTCGAGAGGCAGAACGAGGCTTTAATTGTACACGTACTCCCTACACATTTCTGAGGGTTTGTCTACTTCCTTCAACTGGGGAGTGTGGCAGCAGTATTGCAGTGACAGCAAGGTATAGTAGGAGTTTGTAACATCATTCAACTTGCAACCCCCCCCGCCCCAAACCCTAAACCCTAAACCCTAAACCCTAAACCCCCCCCAAACTCACGTTGTGCGCACTACCTGTTACCATGAGTGCGTTCATGAGCACCAGAAACAAAAGAGTTTGCGGGTTGTGCAGAAGCGTTATCATGAAGCGCAGGAGAAAATTGCTCACAGTTGCCTATGTGCATGCTACGTATATACGTATATATGTGTATATATATATACATGTATATATATATGTATATATATATATACACAGCCCCCCTTAAGTAGGTAGAATATGGGTCGCATGGGGATCATATTATAATATACCCAAAGCCATGTTCTATCTACTTAAGGGGGACTATAGGCTTCCATGGAACCCCAGGAGGACCGCACTTCAATTGACACCACGGTCATCTAGAAGGTACCCCTTCTCAGGTTCAATGTTTCTTTGGGAGGAGTGTAATACAACGCAGGTCAACATTTTTGTTTCCAAAATTAAAGCAAAACCCTTGACCCTAAACCCTAGGGAAAGCGGCAGCGCCTTGCGCCCCTGAAGGTTGCCTTTTTTACTTCGAACCCTGCAGCCCCAACACCTTACATTGCCCGAAGCCCGCCCGACCGTGTTAAGGTAGAGGCCGAAGGGTCTAGGGTTTAGGGATTATGTGAGCTATAGTCCAAACATTTCGGGGGGACCACCATAGGGGTTATGAAGGGGGTACTAGGAGTTGAGACTATGAGTCATGTGGAATAGGGTTTTGAGGTGCGTTGCGCTACAGCTATTTCAGGCTGATAAGTGGATGATCGTACACCCCTCAACCCTGCATGCCCCCAAAGGCCCTTAATCACACCCCAAAGCTGTGACTTCAACACCTCTAAAACCCCCACACCACCTACTCCTCAAACTGATTAGGATTAAAACTGCAGAAGAGCGTTCCGCTCTCAAAATGGTAGTTTCCCAAAATTAGGGTACCCCAATATAGACCCCAATATACTGTAGTCTTTATTATAGGGATCCCCAAAAAGGTACCCCTAATTTTGGGAAACCCCCCTCCTAAACCCTAAACCCTAAAACCTAAACCCTAAACCCTAAACCCTAAATCCTAAACCCTAAACCCTAAACCCTAAATCCTAAACCCTAAACCCTACAGAAATCCAGAAAGCAGTAAATATTGCCCACGCACAGGGCGGCCTCCTCCGGAGCCGAAGGTCTCAGAGAGCCGCTTTTCGCAGCCTCCACCGCGGGGTGTGGTCATCGTGGAGACCCAGGAGGTGGGGTTTAGGGTTTAGGGAGGGTTTGACCCACTCCAAAGGGTACCCCCTTCTTAGGAAGGAGGCCTCATATCCTAAGCCCTAAGCGCCAACCCTTTTCAGAGACACACCATAACGTGAATAGAGAAAAGCCTGCACCAGCGCGCAGGTGACCCTGATCAAGCCCAACACCCTGCACCCCGATCCCTGAGACCTCCAAACCCTAAGCCCTAAA
>CAJNIZ010015570.1:33044-45392 GCA_905231905.1 Symbiodinium pilosum
TAAACCCTAAACCTTAAGCCCTGCCTTGGAAGGCGCCTCAGAATCTCTGGCTCCTGGCCCGGAATCGCGTCGCAGCCCGGGAGGACGAAGCCATCCAGCTTGAGCGGAGGACGGGGAACCAAACGGGGTTATAAGGATGTATGGGGTTTAGGGTTTGGGGCTCAGGTTTTTTGGGGGTTTGTGGTCTAGGGTTTAGGGTTTCGGGTAGTTAGCAATAGTGGAGAATCCACTGCCGAACGATCAAGAAAAATCAAATGGAAACTAGAATGTCATCCTGGTGCTTAGGGTTCTAGATGTAGAGCCCGAAGAAGCTAACAATATTGACCCCCCATGATACTTTCTGTAATGAAACAAAGCATCGTATATCCGAAGCTCCTCTTCTAATTTAGTGAGGGACTCAGCGTACAGGTTTCGGTTCAAGGGTTTAGGGCAATACGGCGATAAATCATGAAGAAGACTCACGGGCGCACTATTATTCCCGATTATTAGCCGGACTCTCTCGGTCTTTGTTGCAGAGGACGCAGTGTGCTTCAGGGACGTGATTGACTCCCCACGTACGCGCAGACTGTCGAGCCGATGTATACTGCCCGAAGCCAAACAGCATATCCACCAGTTGGAAACAAGTGGGGTTTCCACAAAAATTCGGCTTGGTTCCAAAAAGTGCTTTCAGATCCTGACTTTATCGCGACTCCCCCAAAGGGGACCCCGAATGTTCGGAAGTTCCAGAAGCCCTAAATACTAAATCCTAGACCCTCAATATCCTAAATCCTAGACCCTCAACCCTATAAACCCTAAACTGCTACGCCCCCCTTTGCGCGCGCAGGACGCGTCAGCAAGAAAGGCAGCAGCGGTTTCTTGCAGCGAAGAAAGACACCTGACAGGGTTGGGCTGTCACAAGTTTAGTGTTTAGGGTTACCCAGGATCCCCTATGATATCCCTTGGTTTAGGGTCTAGGATTTAGGGTTTAGCGTTTAGGGTTCAGGGTTTAGGGTTTAGGGTTTAGGATTAAGGCTTTTGGCCTGAAGGATTTAGGGTTGGGTTGAGGCGCCGTGAAGGCATCAAAGATCTAAAGATGTCTGCCTCAAATCTCACCCCTGTTCTGTAACACGGCCCTCTCCTTTGTCAAGTCCCCACTATACAGACCATTTGAAAAACAGGGAGAGGGAGATTGAACAGCTGGAAGCTCCAAACCTCAAAGGCCGTACCGCCCCCTGATGGGGCCTGTTCAATCAGAATACGTGCCTGGGATACGTTATGCACCGTACTAGAATAAGTACGAAAGGACTGTGAGGGAACAACGTTGATAATTATTGAATAGTTATCAACCCCCAAACTCTTAACCCGAAACCCTAAACTCCGGCTTCTACATTTGCTCTCTAGACTATTGAGCAACCACTGCTCGCGCACTTCCCCGAGCTCTGAATACTTTATGTTCTGGCCAAATCGTAGCGAGATGACCCCCTGCGTGGTGCAGTGTGTAGGAGGTAGCGCTACAGTGGCTATACCTATTTCGAAAGAACTGAAAGGTAGCCAGTGAGTTTTGAAGCCATTGCCCATTTCTGCCAAGCAAGGAGCGGGAGCAAAAGGAAGCCCAGCAGTGGCAGAACCAGGGCGACCCGCAGCAGTACAGTTTCTGAGGGTTTTATAGGGGCTCAAATCATTACCTATTATATTCCTTGATGGCATAGGCTATCTCAAATGGATCTCAAGATGATGTTGGTAATTATTCAGGCCTTTGTCTTGCCCACATATTGGGCATTGGTGCCATGTAATGGGTAGTCACTAAGTAGTTTCCATGCACTTGCTCACTAATGGTTGAAACCATCATGCGACTTTCTCTGTACTCTGAAAATCAGGGCATTTCCCAAAATGGGGTGTCCGCCTTATCTGCAAATGAATTATTTTTCCGGCATTAACCGCATTTTCGGGACCGCTAACCCCGCGATTTGAGCACGGGGATCCTGGGGGAGTTGTGTCATGCATGAATTTATGCTTATATGGGCTGTAGTCTAAACTCCTTACAGGGGGTTCTATAGGGTAGTATATAGGGGATTACTCAAGGGGATACTAAAGGGGATATTAGAGGTTTAGACTAGAGCCAGTTTAGTGTTGTTTGCTACTGCCATCATTATCCTTTCATACTCCCTCGTAAGGACCCCAACGAATTCCTAATGCCTCACCGAGATCCTTGGGATCTCTAGGGTACCTATCATGAGAAGTAGCAATCAGCCAGGCTTATGACCAGGTTGAGCGCCAGACATATGAACAGAAGGGATGATTAAGCATAACTTTTACAACGATGCACCAGCTAGCGTGACGAGCTCTCGTCCTGCGCAGTAGGAATTGTAGTGCAGGTTTTGGGGATGTATATGGTCATTGGGTGCTGGGACCCTTCAAAGTGGCATATGTGCAACATGCGATCAGGAACTCCAACGTTCCTGCCTTCATGTTTCCTTGCTTACCTACTCACTCACTTAATTACTTCACTCGTGGCTTGTGTTACATCCACACATACTTGCTTACTAGCTGCTACTGGCAGCCCCGAACGATCATCTGAGAGAGAGAGCGAGAGATGGATAGAAAGAATCAACAAAAGAAAGACACAGCATTACGGAGAGATGGAGAGAAAGACATAGACAGAGAGGGAGAGAGAGAGTTGATGATCTAAAAGTGCAAAAAAAAACGGATATTGGAAATCACCACTCCTCCGCAAGTGGAAGTAGAGCTTGAAGGATGCATGATCTACGGCCTAGATAAGGTTACGAACCCATGACACAAGCTGACTTTGGTGAGTGTAAGGCACCCACGGAGTATAGGTTTAGGGTTTGGGGATCCTCTGGGTATGTGGATTGAATGTTGCTATTCAGGAGCTACACATGTAAGTCCCTTTGCTCAACTCCCCAAATGGAGTTTCGTAAGATGCCCACCTCGGCACTCTTGCACCACTTTGGATGCCCCAAAAATGCTGATAGTCGTGGGGCGTAGAGCGTAGAAGTTGGCGCAACAGATTTTTGTTGAGGTCCTGTTGTCCGCAAGACGTCCCGTAGCCTTGAACCCTAAACTCTCTAAACCCTGAGCCTTAGACCCTAAACTGGAAGGCTTGAGCCTTACACCTTACACCGTGCCTAGACCCTAAAGCTTAAACTCTCCTCCTGAAAATGCGCTTTCAGGTGAGGCCAAGAGCTGGCGAGAGGAGACCTGGCAGGAGGAGGAAGGTTGGAGGGAGGATAGAGCTTCTTGGCTCTCCGTGGGTTCCGCGGTCAAGGGGGGGTTGTTCCTAAAGTTAGGGTCCCATTTTGGTGCCCCTAAATAAGAGGTGTCATACTATAATCTACTTGGAGGCCCATGGGACTTAGTAACTACTTATAACTGGGGTTATAACCCTACTTATAATTAGGGCAACTCCATTTAGGGGGATTATAAGTAGGGTTATAAGCCCAATTATAAGTAGTTACTAAGTCCCATGGGCCTCCAAGTAGAGCCAAGAAGGGCCCATAATTTTGAGAGCAACCCCAGGCTCACGGGCGCAGGCTCGGCAGCTGCGGCATTTTGGGTTGTTCTCAAAATTATGGGCCCCTTTTTGGCTATAGATTCTAATATGGCACCTAAAATTTAGGGTGCTAGGGTGCCAAAATGGGACTTTAATTTTGGGAACTACCCTTTTGGGGCTTCGGACCTTGGAGCTGGGGTTTTGTAGGGCTCCGGGCTTGAGGTGTACGGTTTAGGGTTTGTAGGGTTCACGGCTTAAGGTCTAATTTGGGTTAGACGTGCAGGGTGCAGGTTAATTAAGGTTTTTGGAGATACCACTTGAGGATTCAAGGCGTGGGCCTAGGGCTTGGAGTTTAGGCGGTTTAGGGCTTAGGGTTTTAGGGCTTAGGGTGTTAGGGTTTAGGGATTAGGGTTTAGGGTTTAGGGTTTAGGGTTGGGGGCTCGAGGTTTCAGTTTGCTGTGCCCTGATTCAAGGCTTCGTGTTTATTGCAGTATGCTCTCATCAAGGAGGTTGGAGGCGTTAATGAAGAGAGCAGGTTTTAGAACGCAGGGGAATGCAGACAATGTCTCGTGGAACAAGTAAGAGATGTATAGGGTTCAGGGTTCAGGGCTTAGGGTGACGGACTTCGCAATGTGCAGGCTGTACCTCCGGACCTACCTCAGCATGACCATAATGCCCTGATGACCTTCAAGCATATTGGAGTTTCAAGATAATCCCTCGTCTATCCTAGTTCAGGACCTCCCATCATCCCCTCATAATCACAACACGTATATTCCTGACGGCCCCTGGATGGTTGAGACAGTTCCCCCCAAAGAAAACACGTTGTTTACTTGTTGTGGGGCTTAGGGCTTAGGGTAAGATATCTTAATCTCAATATACCATCAACACTTGACTTTTCATGCTTGGCTGCTGCTCGGAGCAAGCAAATTGGGGCTCAGGGTGCAGGGTGTTTTCAGGACTTAGGGCTAAGCAATAAACAGCAAGCTGTGTCAAGCTAAGACTCACAGCTCCTCGGGCTGGGTGGACCCATCTCCGATCCTGAAGAATCGTTTAGGGTTTAGGGTCATTCATGATGACAAAGGTTTGGAGCCGAGTAGGCTTTGAATTTCAAACCTGCATATACCACGCTGGCAACCCAATTGATGAACCTCCAAGCAGGGCGCAACGCAGAATCCTAAACCCTTCGCCCTGAACCCTGAACCCTAAGCGATTCACCCTGGATTCCTGGGAATATCAGCCCGGTGCTTTCAGCCCAAAAACCCTGTAGGTCCTAAATTTCCTAAACCCTCTACCCTTAAACCTTTGAGCCGTAAATCGATTAAAGCCTAAGTCCCCACCCTAAACCCTAAATCCTAAACCCTAAATCCTAAACCCTAAATCCTAAACCCTAAACCCTAAACCCATGCTGAGGCTACGTCATCCCAAGCCTGGCCTGAGGAGAAGGACCAGGGACAGTGGAAGGAGTGGACAGATGAGGACCTGATGACCTGAAAAACGGGGGTAGGGTTTGGGGTTTAGGGTTTAGGGTTTAGGGTTTAGGCTGCTGAGGGTCTAGGAGTCTAGGGGTCCAATGTTCAAGGGTCAGGATTAAGGGTTTGCAGGTGTTTCGGGGGGTTTAGGGTCGAGGGGGCTCAGGGTCTAGGATTCGGTGTTTAAGGATGTTTGGTTTTTGTGGTGTTTAGACTGGAGAGCCCGAGGTCCCTGTCACCTTAAACCCGAAAACCTTGAGACTCAACCTCAAGGACCCAAATAGTAGGCCTTTAGGGCCCAAATACCAATAATCTCATGGTATTTAGGCCTTAAAACCCTATTATTTGGGTCCTTGGACCCTTTAGTGTAAAGTGTAGCCGCACACCCTGGGAGCTATACCAAGGAAAGAGCGAGCTCCGACCACACCCCCAAGCCCTGGACCCAAAACCTTACAACCTATTTCTGCACCCCAAGCCCTAAAACACACGTGAAGCCCTAAACCCTCCCCAAAGAGGACTGGAAAAAATGGAAGAAGGAGGATCCTTGGAAAGCCTGGAATCTTGGCAATGTAGGTCTGCGGCTTAGGTTTAATCATCGCCTTAACGCCTACCCGCAAAAACGCAAGCCCCCCAAGAGACTATAATGCTCATTATAGGGAACCTCCATAGGCACTATGAGTAGTGACGCTGAAATGTTCCACGAACAGCTCTCATGCCCATGATCTACCCATCCTAAACCCTAAAATCCTAAACCCTAAACCCCTAAACCTCTAAACCCAAAAAAATCTAGACAGGCCAGGTTAGCTGTTACTTTTGTGGTGTCCCACGTCCTACATTGGAGGTTTGCGGGAGCTACAAACTGGGGTCTAACCTTGTGAACATGACAGAGCTTATGCTCAGGGGTTTAGGGTTTAGGATCGCTTCGAGAAGTTCGTATGGTTTTTTTATCGGGTCCTTGTGCTCGGAGTTTCGAGCACCAGCATCTTCGTTAGAATTACGAAATCCTGCCGCGCTTGGTGTTCAGTTGATCCCTAGTTAATGTGAACTCTTTCTGGGTCTTTCGGGTTTTTCAAGACGGCCCACCGCAGCAGCCCGGTACAACACGGCAGCCTAGGAAAGAGTGGGCCAAGAAGGAGGATGGCGAGAAGCCGGAGGTCGGGCATGAGCTGAAAACGGTTTAGGGTTTGGTGGTTTAGGGTTTTAGGGTTCAGTGTAGAGTTCAAGGTTTAAGGGATTAGAGGTGAGTTTAGCGTTGAGATTTTCAGACATGACTCAGCAAAGTCTTTCTTCAAGATGGCTTGTGCGTAGACAGAACAAGATGTTAGTTTCCCAAAACAGGACCCCGATATAGACCCCTAAACACTATGAATCCAGAACTTCTGGAAACCTAAACCCTAAACCTTCAAGTAACTTCTGATAGTGCTAGTCATAGCCCTTGCGTGGTCGGCTTGCTGCTTGAAGCAGGGTCCTATGGCAGCAGGTCGTAAAGACCCGAAGCCCGTAAAGAAACCCCTAAACCCTACTCGGAGGGTCAGGAGGGCCCAGTAAGTAGGTTGTTCCACAATGTCGTTCATTATCCATTTTCTTTCCCATGTGAGTCTCCATTAGTGGGAAAATATCTCCAACAATTCAGGCCCCTAAACCCTGAGCCCTAAATGCAGGAGGCGGTCAAAAGTCCCCCAGCTGGAAGCAAGTGGAAGCGGCCGCCCCCGATGAACCCGAAACTGGGCAGCTTCCACTTGGAGGTTTAGGGTATTTATGGCTCAATTGAGAGAGTTTAGGGTGTACGGTTTGTATTCATGGCTCAATTAAGAGGGTTTAGGGTTTAGGGTTTGTATTTATGGCTCAATTAATAGGTTTAAGTATGGTGAATCCTTTTCTGAGCCGTCAAGACGGTTGAATGTAACAGCCTAGGAAAGAGCGGGCCAAGAAGGAGGATGGCGAGAAGCCGGAGGTTGGGCCTGAGCTTACCATGGTTCAGGGTTTTGGTGGTTTAGGGTTTTAGGGTTCAGTTGAGAGTTAGGGTTCAGGGTTTAGGTTTCAGGGTTTCAGGGTTTAGGGCTTAGGGTTAAATGATGGTTTAGGGTTTAGGATTTAGAGTTTGGGGTTTCGGTTTTTTTTTGAGGTGAAGGTTCAAGCGTTTAGGGATTAGTCGAGTGTTGAGAGTTGCAGACGGCAATCAGCAGGGCTTGTGCATAGGCAGAACAAGATGGTAGCTTCCCAAAACAGGGCACCCCAATACAGAGCCCTAAACACTATAATCGTATTTTGGAGACCCAAAAGGGTATCCACAACTTCTGGATACCTAAGCCCTAGGCCCCCAAGTAGATTCTGAGAGTGCTAGTCATAGCACCTGTGTGGGAGCCCTCAACACTACCATCCCTTTTCTAGGGATACCAAAGGGGTATCCGTAGCTTCTGTAACCCCCTGTAACCCCCTGAGTAGCTTTTGCTAGTCCTAGTCATAGACTCTGAAATCTAAACCGATGTTCACCCTGAGGCGTCCCTGACCAGCAAATCAGCCCCTTACTTGTTGTTTGCTAGTAGGGAATGAAAGAATAGAGGAGACAATGCAAACCAGTGTCGAATTGCAAATATTTTTTCACACACAGCCTTGAAGGGTTGATGTTGTGGAAAACGGCTACACCACTAACTAGCGTGGAGCCCCATTTAGATCTTTGATTGAGAGATCACAAGCCCTAAACTCTCAATCCTAAACCCTAAACCCTAAATTCCTATCCCTTGAACTCCGAAACTACTTTGAACGCGAATCATTTGGGGCTTCAACCATTACCTACCGGTGTCGGGTTATTGCATTGATCCAGCGTGCTGCGCTCCGGTCTGCACAAGGATGCTAAGAACCTTTGCAGGATATGCCCGCATCCTAAAACCCTAAGCTCAGTTAGTTCATAAGCGCTGAACTTTTTTTAGTCCTTCAAACTTAGATGGGATACGGGGCTTGTAGGAAACGGCCGCTGCTTTTTATACTCCAACTTCCACATTCCACTACAACCTAAAGTCGTATGTCTTCAATTCCAGTACAACGTTGCTAAACCCTCTACATCTATTCCAGAAACAGAGCCACGCAAACATCCACTCTTAGCCCGTCCCTACATCCTAAATTCTTAGCCCAGTGGCTAATGTAGGGTTGCAAACAATTACCGACATTTTGGTCCTATGTTACTTGTGTCCTCAAGTTTATGTTGGCAAGAGTTTAGGCCCCAATGATCCCATAAAATCCCTAATGCAAACCCAGTTTACATGTCATGTTCGATAGTCTTTTCGATTTGCTTCTCTGTGTTGGGACAATGTCTCCATGCATTTAGGCCCCTAAACCCTAAACCCTAAATCCTAAACCCTAAACCCTAAACCCTAAACCCTAAATCCTAAACCCTAAACCCTAAACCCTAAACCCTAAACCCTTGACGGAGGAGGTGGTCAAAAGTCCTGCAACTGGAAGCAAGCGAAAGCGGCCGCCCCCGATGAACCCGAAACTTGGCAGCTTCCACTTGGAGGTTTAGGGTATTTATGACTCAATTGAGAGAGTTTAGGGTGTAGGGTTTGTATTCATGGCTCGATTAAGAGGGTTTAGGGTTTAGGGTTTGTATTTATGGCTCAATTAATGGAGCTTCAGGATATTTAGGACCCAAGGGGTTCTATAGGTTTGAGGGTTTAGGGTTACAAGTAAGAGGGTTCTATAAGGTTTAGGGTTTAGGGTTTGTGGGCTCCGGGTGATTGTGACCTAACGATATTGGCACTTTCAACCCACGCATGTGTCCCTAATACGGTTTTTTATCATCACGTAAGGACCAGATGTCATTCGGCTATCAGTACCCTGAACCTCCCAGTCGAGATGCAGTAGAGGAATAATGAAGCAGCCTAAATCATCACCAAGATTCTGGTTCTAGATTCCTGGCCTAACGGTGCCATGGAGTGAATCAATAGAAGTCACAATACTATGGTGATGCTTTAGGCCCTACACCCTAAACCCCTAACCCTTCACCCTTTATTATGATTCGCGTCTAGGGCTTTCTCAACCGATAGCTCTGCTTCGGATTCCTAGATTCACAGTTCCCCCTACTCCCCCCTAGGTTCCCATTTTGAGTAGCCTTGTTGAGCCTTAAAAACCTCAGTAAGAGGGGTTCTTAGGGGGGATGGTATGGGGGGAGTAAGGGGACCCACTGTTAACAATATGTATGGGATCAGAAGGTGCGCCATGGACGTAAATCCAGCCTCGCGTGGTGAAGGGCAATGCCTCAACATTTGGTATGCTCTCTCCGCCCCTCCACCCACGCGGATCAAAATTAGACCCTAAACCCTAGAGCCCAAAACCCAGAAAATTTCAGAGAGGACTCTTTGCAGCGGCCTCTGATAAACAGGCTACATTTAGGACCAAGTGGTTTTGGTGTCTGTTGAAGGGGGACACTAAACCCCCAACCCCAAACCCTAAACCCAATGGCCCGACAAAAAAAGACTAAACCGCATCATGTTGCTCCAGGAGACCATAGGAGCATAGCTCTGAAAGCATAGGTTGCAGCATGGTGGAGTTATGTTTGGGGTCTAAAGCCCCAGGGGCTTAGGGTTTAGGGTGTAGGTTTTAGATAAAACCCTAAACCCTAAACCCTGAAGCCCCAAACCCTGAACTCCATGGATTTTGCAGGGGTTACTGCAGAGATTGGAGGGGTCCTCCTTCGACTCGAAACAAGATAAGCCCATGGGTTCGCATGCACCATAGTCTAAACTCCTTGAAGGGGGTTACATAGGGGATTCTACAGGGGACTACTATAGGGGTTATTAAGAGGAAACTGGGAGTTTAGACAATGGCTCACATGCACCCCGCATATCAGGCAGGAGTTTGTCCTGGTTTCGGTGCGCAGAGTATTGGTGTCTAGCTTTAGGGTTGTATATATGTATACATTTGAGGGTACACGGGAACCTTCATACAGGCCGTAAACAAAAGTGTGATTGTCATAAAGAGGTGTATGCAAGTATGTACATGCGTGAGTGTGTGTGTATATGTATATATACATATATGCAACATTATATACATATATACTCTTTGGGTGTCCGTCTAGGGAGACGACAATTTGCAATCCTCCAGTATCCTGAGAAGTACCGTATCTTTGGGGCACTAGGTGGTGCAAGATTTCTTCATGCACAGTAGACTCAGTAGACCCCTTGCTTCCATCATGCAACTTCTTGAGGCCTCAGCCTAAACCCTAAACCTCCTTCCTAACCTCTACATGCCCTGAGCCCTATACCCTAAAAATACAATCCGAAGCCCTAAGCCCTAAGCCCCCTCAGGAAATCGAAAGCAAAGGCAAAGTCCCTTCCGTGGCTTGCACTGAAATGGGAGTTTCTCAAAATAGGCAGCTCTAGGGACCCCTAGTGTTTAGGCTTCAGGGTTTAGGGTTTAGGCGTATGTATATGTATATATATATATGTATATACATAAATAGAAAAATACATGTACATACTTACATACAAAATGGGTTTAAGGTTAAGGGTTTAGGGTGTGTGCCTGTGTGTGTATATATATATATACACGAATATTTACACACACACACACACATATGTATGGTTTTTGGGAGTTATGAAGGCATTGGGTGGGCATCTGATAAGAGTTCTATATGGAAAGAACAGGGGAAGAGCATTTGTCAACTGTCAAGCTTTCAACCAAATGGTTTACAGTAGAGCTTACGGTAGATTATACTACCCTCTTCTGGGTTCTAAGGGCCAATGTATTCTACTGTAAACTCTACTGTAGTTTGTTTCCATGAAAATTGCGATTTTTGGAAATTACCTGGTTGACCAGGTTTCACTTTAATGCAACAGCCGTGGTATTAATCGATTCAGGAAGCAATATGTTGATTAAGACTCGTGGCGTAACGAGGACAGTGATGATGACGACAATGATGATCATGATCATGATACTGGGTTGGTGTTAAGGAATTTAATTTGAGTTATCATTTCGTGGGTACATAGTACAGCACGGGGTCCTTATTCCAGTATTTAGAAGAAGTGGAAGCCTGAATACTTAAGAATCTTATTCCATGATAGAGTTTAGGGTTTCGGGCTTGGAGTTAGGGTTCCATGACAACCCTCATGTCTAAAAGGATTGTATAATCTACCCCGAAAATCCTATTTCAGTTGTTTAGGCCCTACACTATCTTGGGAGTTCACCCTAAACCCCAAACCCAAAACCCTACACCCTAAACCCTTGGGAGTTCAAGGTGAGTCTGTAACTTCTTGACTTATGCGGTCGTGTCTCAAACTTGGCAACCCAGCAAGACAGTCCTTCTAAACACATTCTACTGTTGATGGATGAAATCTTGCACCACCTAGGGATCCTAAATTACGGCAATTCCTAGAACTTTAGGGATTTAAGGTGGTGCAAGATTTCCTCCATCAACAGTAGCACCTTGGCCGGAGTAGCCGTGGACTTTTCTGCGTTGCTATTAGGGAACTCTTTGAAATCACTAGAATAAGGAAACCCAATTCTGTATACTACGGTACGTTTTGTTAGTTTCAGGTCGTGGGTCTCTTTGAGGATTTCGAAGCTGCACAATCATCATGTATAGTCAGGTTCGATCAATAGTTGATCCGGATTTCCTGTCGTGTGACCATAGTGAGGATATCTAGCGCGTCCTTGTGCTAGTCCCACTTAGAAGTCGCCAATCTTCAGAACTGCTCAATCAAACTGCAGCTCATCTTTGCAAACACCTTTCCTAGAATTACCGTACCCGGACCCTTTCGGCCTTCCGGACGTAGACGCAATTCCACATACAAAAACAGGCTGCCTATTCCTTAGGTTGGGGTCTCCTCCCTCACCTCATAATACTGAGGGCGATTTGTGTCTAAAGGACTGCCATTGAAATGGATGGAGGTACTCTTGCCCCGCTTGAGCCCCTAAACCCTAAACCCTTAACCCCAAATCCTAAACCCTAAACCTCCCCGAAACTCTGTAATGTGTCGGGTTTGGTGTAGATGAGATGTGCCTGAGCAAGCCTACTGTGTACAACTTATGACCCCTCGAACCATAAGAGAGCGGTTTAGGGTTTAGGCGTTTAGTGTGTAGGGTTTAGGGGTTTGGGGGTTTAGGGTTTAGGGCTTGAACCCTAAACCCTAAACCCTAAACCCTATACGGGTTAATCTCAGCTCCCAAACTCTACCTCATGCGGTCAGCCATTACAGATTCCTAATGTTAAGCCTGGGGGTGGCCCAAATCCCTCCATCATGTAGGGTTTAGGGTTTAGGGTTCAGGGTTTAGGGTTTAGGGTCTAGGGGTTTAGGTTTAGGGTTTAGGGTTTAGGGGTTTAGGGTTTAGGGTTTAGGGGTTTAGGGTTTAGGGGTTTAGGGTTTAGGGTTCATTTAAGGGGTGTTTACATCG
>CAJNIZ010015570.1:45492-61328 GCA_905231905.1 Symbiodinium pilosum
TACCTCATGCGGTCAGCCATTACAGATTCCTAATGTTAAGCCTGGGGGTGGCCCAAATCCCTCCATCATGTAGGGTTTAGGGTTTAGGGTTCAGGGTTTAGGGTTTAGGGTCTAGGGGTTTAGGTTTAGGGTTTAGGGTTTAGGGGTTTAGGGTTTAGGGTTTAGGGGTTTAGGGTTTAGGGGTTTAGGGTTTAGGGTTCATTTAAGGGGTGTTTACATCGGGGATTATATCATGGAGTGTGATAGGGCGTATCAAGGGGGATACTATGAGTTTAGACTATAGCTCACACAGAATCGTGGTGGATCCGAAGTAGCCAATAGGTATAGACCTCGACTGTAGGGTCCAAGGCCCCGAACCCTAAGCCCTATAGCCCTAAACCCTGAACCCGAAACCCTTAACCCTCAACCCTAAAACCTAAACCCTGAACCCTAAACCCTTAACTTATACGCTTGGAGCCCCAGAAAAAGGCGCCCCCGCAAGCCAGGATCCTTACAAAGGCCCGCGCGAAGCCGAAGACAGCGCCCGGGCCTCAGTGCGTTCCGTGGCGGGAAGGGGCTTGCGGATGCGTAAGGGATAGAATGCAGGAACCTAAATGATTAGAACAGGTTTTGGGTTATATTTTGTAGTTAGTTGTAAATAATATATGAGGATGAATAATATAGGCAAATGTGGAAGGACAAGAAAATTGGAGTCCCCTTCTGGGGTCTTCGGGCTAATACGCTCAATAGTATTCAGGGAGAGGGGAACCATAAGCTAACCATGCTGGGTTTTCCTGGAGCTTGCGGAACATGGGCTATTTCCGGAGAAGACGGGAACTCGGTTTCCGCAGGGGCCAGTAGTGCAGGAACCCGAATAATTTCTATACCAATCCCCCAACATCTTTAACGAACATAAATAAGATTCTACACCCCTAACCCCTCTTCTAATTGTTGAGGCAGCTACATTTCAAATCGTGTTGCCCAGATTAGGGCTTTGGTGATGCTAGATGTGAGGCTCAAGTGGCTAGGGAGTTTGGACCCGGTAGTGCTGCACCGGATCCTCGTGGATAGATCGTGCATATTCCTTACAGCGCAACCCATTAAGGACAATGTAATCATACTTTCATAAGTAAATCCCGACAAGGACACAATGTGGGCCTTGGTATTATGAGGGGTTCAGTGTACAGTGTGAGTCACAGCGGCATGAGTGTAAGGTCAAGGGCACTGTATGCCTCAGAGATCCAGTCGTGAGAATCTGAAATTTTTATGGCGCTTCGTACAGACAACACAAGTGGTGCGCTTAAGTATGCGTCTCTTGTCCGCAGAAGTAGACTGGGAGCATAGAGAAATGAAGCTCATCTAAAGGCCTTGGCCCTGCCTCCTGTGGACCAAAAACAATGGGAGCAATGGGAAAAACCCTAAACCCTAAACCCTAAAACCCTGAATCACCTGGAGCCTTGAGTTGAGGGAAGCACAGCTCAAACTCAGGTTCTCAGAGGGGCGGGTGGAGGAGGAGGAGGAGGAGGAGCCTGAATCAGTGTGGGGCCTCCTCCATGCACCCTGATGCTAAGGTTTAGGGTTTAGGGTTTAGGGTTTAGGATGTAGGGTTCGGCGGGTTTCCCCAAACATGGGGTACTTTTTTGGGGGGATCTCTATAGTACGGATGATCGCATTTTGGATTCTATGTTGGGGTTCCCCCCTATTTCTTGAAACTACCCAATAGGGATTTGGGTTCAGGGTGTGGGGATCAAGGTTGGGAAAAGGGGGCTGCGGTCTTGAAAACACCGGTTTAGAGATGGATGTTAAGGAGTTGGGGTCCGCAGTTGAGGGATAAGGACTAAGCTTTGGGTACTTGGTGTTTAGCGCAGGCTTACGAGGTGGGCTAGAGATTGGGGTTTAGGAATTAGGGTATAGGGTTTTAGAATCAGGGTGTAGGGTTTGGGGGGTTGAGGGTTCAGGGATGCGGGTTAAGGGTTTAAGGATTGGGCTGTAGAGATGGAGATTCAAGCTTTGGGAGCTACAGGATTCAGAGATGACCCTAAACCCTAAACCCTGAACCTTGGGGTTTACATTTCAGGGTTGCACTTGAGGATGCTCAGAGCTTAGCACTTAGGATGTAGGGTTTGCGTGTGTGGATGCCTGGCTTAGTCCCCCTACGTGCGCCCCTGAGTATTCTAGCCATCAAGATAGCAGTTGTAATACTGACAAACTCCACCACCGGCCATCATGAAAGAAGGAATGTTTACACACTAACCCTAAACCCAAAACCCCTAAACCCTAAACCCTAAACCCTACAGTGTGCAATATGAAGCACAGAAGTGATCCTGTTCGTACCTGTACCTCTTATGCAAGAACAGTAGAATTTTCGAAGGTAGAAGGTGCTTGCAGCTGTGCCTTTAGGGTTTGGGGGTTTAGGGGTTTAGGGTTTAGGGTTTAGAGGTTTAGGGGGTTTAGGGGTTTAGGGTTTAGGATTTAGGTTTTAGGAGTTTAGGGGTTTTAGGGTTTAGGAGTTGAGGGTTTAGGGTTTAGGGGTTTGAGTATTAACCGTAGTAACATGAACCATGGGAGCCCCCAAGAAATACTCATGATGTCTGGTAGCAATGCTGTGACAAATTGTGTAACTATCTTGAGATGGTTCCGGCCATCTTTGCATGAATAGCTAGGTGGGTAGGCAGCATCAGAGCGGGGAAGTTTTTTCTAGCAACGCTTCCACAAGTGCCGTTGAGGATGATTTGGTCGGCATCTACCCAAAAAGTAGCCGCTCACTGAGTTTAAGCGCAGTACTTCCAGTGGCAACTTGTTGTGGATAGACAGCCCTAGTCCCTAAGTCCCTAAACCCACAATGCCCTGCCCCATTCCCTTAACCCTACACCACCACGAGCCTCGAATTGGATTAAGGTGCCAGCGAAGGAGGAACCGAAGGAGGAACCAAAGAACGAAGCCGAGGATGAGGACTCTGAGCACCCCCTGAACCAAACAGAGGGGGGGGGGGGTTAGGGCTCATAAGGGTATAGATTTCGGGGTTTGGGGTTTGGGGGTGTATTACAATTAATTAGGGTTTGGGGGCAGATTTTTGAGAGTAAAATTTTAAGGGTTGAGGGTCTAGGGTTTAGAGATTTGGGGATTGGGGTCCAGGGTCTGAACATCTGTTGGCTCACTTTTTTGTAGCTTTTGGTGAATTGCACACGCTCCCAGGTTTCAGAGGGATCATGTGAACCATAGTCTAAATAGGGTTTAGGGTCTAAACTAAACTCCTTAAAGGAGGTGTCTATAGGGGACTACTATAATAGGATATTAAGGGGGATACTAGGAGTGCAGACTATAGATCATAATATGGGCTCGGAGGCCTAAAGGGGGGATGTAGAGGGGCATTAGGGTGTATCTTAAAGGAAGATACTATGACTTTGTCCCGGGATCATATTAGCTTTCTTTTGGGGCTGCTTCGTATGGGTTGTTTGAACCCTAAACCCTAAACCACCCTAAACCCTAAACCCCATGCTTGGGTTCCACATCTTTCGGTGAAGGGAGTGACGTCCGGAATAGGCATGCGAGGATCCTAAACAAGGTGAACAGTCTTGGGGCTTAAACCTTTTGGCTAGCAACTGGAAGGGTTTCTTGATTATACCCTTGCTTCATGAGGGTTACACGGGAATAGTGACAAGAAAAGTGCTGGTAGTTTTTTTGTAGGCTCCTACATTAAAAGTTGGCTTTCCCCACACGGTTTATTTTCCTGTGCAGGCTTCATCAGGCGAGAGGCATGTTCATACATGGTTCTATGCAAGTTCTTGAAAAAGAGTAGGGTTCCGTTCTGGGTGTGTGCATGTCTATAAGTCCATAAGTGTTTACATAAGTTTGCATATTTACCCCCAACCGTAAACCCTAAACCCTAAACCGCGGGTTAGATAAACGGAGACAGTTTCAGTCGTTGACACGTAGAAGCGCAGGGAAATATACAAACTTGTGTTAAGTTTTAGGGGTTCAAGGGTTTTACGGTTTAGGGTTTCAACCGTATACACGGGGAAGCGCAAGATACTGAGAACAAACCTTTGCCAGAACAAAAAAACCCTTACCCTAAGGGACCCAAATGATAGGTTTTAGGGTCCAAATACCATTAACAGGGCTTTAGGGCTCAAATGCCATTGATGTTATAGTATTTGGATCCTTGGACCCTTAGGGTGCCAGATCAAGGAAGCCCTTAACTTCAAATGCATAGCTAGAAGCCCCATATGAGCTATGGTCTAAACTCCCAGTATCCCCCTTAATAACCCCTACAGTAGTCCCCTATATAATCCCCTATATAACCCCCTTTAAGGAGTTTAGACTAGCCCCATATCAGAAGCCCTGCACCATGACCCCCAAATCCGGGACCCTGAGCCCTGCATCCCATAGCCCCCCCTTAGGTAGATAGAATACCTAACAAGTTTTAGGGTTCAGGATTTAGGGTTTAGGGTTTAGGGTTTAGGGTTCAGGATTTAGGGTTTAGGGTTTAGGGTTTAGGGTTCAGGATTTAGAGTTTAGGGAAGATCCCCATATACCCCCAAATCTAGATCCCTTGTTAACAACCCCCCCTCCTTAATAGGGATTATAATAGGGTTCCTAATATTAAGGCTCTTGAAAGGAGGGGATTTACTAATCACAGGTCTACAGTACATCCTACACCCTAAGCCCCCACCACTCTAACCCCCACAACCCTCCAATTAGCCTTCTCAGTGGAGGAGAAGATGCAAGAAGATGGGCTGAAGGAAGCAGAGGCCCCATTGCCGGGGCGGTGTGTGGGTTTGGGGTTTAGCATGGAGACCTGTAGCCCCCAGACCGATACCCCTAAACCCCTTCTCCGTAGGCGCCATAGAAATTAGAATGATGTTTTGGGATTTAATTAGAGAAACCGATATACCTACACAAGCCGGCGTCGTGTCTCTTTTTGTTGGGGGTTTGGAGGTACGCTGCGCCATATTATGTGAAGCATGACTCTTTGTACTATGGTTTCTGGTGAGTGTATATAGGGTTCCTTCGGTATACTGGTAACGGAAGATACTGGGTGTGGGGACGCCATAAGCAACAACAGTGGGGCAATAGAAGGACTATAAGGAGATGATCTTGTCATTAGTTCAGATATCAGGAGACCCTAAACCCAAGACCTGAAAGCCCTAAACCCCTCAACAACTAAACCCTAAACCGCTCCTTAGTTCATTTAAGACTTCTGAATATCGACCCGACAATCTTCCCAGCCAGGAGCCATCAGATCGGCTCGGGAAAGCTGCTCCGGCAGCAATCTGGGTGTTTCTCAAAATGAGGGATAGCCAATAGCTAATTAAGGGCTATATTATAGGGCTATATTGAGGATTTCGCCGCAGTGTAGCGAAGGGCCTAACCCTAAACCCTCAAACCCTAAACCCTCAAACCCTAAACCCTAAATTCTAAACCCTAAACCCCCAAACCCTAAACCCTCGAACCCTAAACCCAGAAAAGGGAGCTCGTGGAGCGAGATCCCCAAGCTTTGACCCCCTAGAAGCAATATAGTCCCCCTTGAGTAGATAGAGTATGGGGTATATGGGGTTTAGGGTTTAGGGTTCAGGTTTTGGGGTTTAGGGTTTAGGGTTTATATAGGGTTTGGGGTTTAGGGTTTAGGGTTTATATAGGGATCTTATTATAATAGACCCAAAGCCATATTCGATGTACTTAACGGGGGACTATACACGAAACCTGAGGCTGTCAAGTGCTTGGAGATTGTTGGGTACTAAATCGCAGGGTTCCCAACAGGATAATCCAATATATTCCTTATGACCCTAATGCCTGAACCCTACTTGGAGGGTCATGGGACTTAGTATCTACTTATAACTGGGGATATAACCTTACGTATATTTGGGGTAACCCCTATAAGCCCATTTAGGGGGCTTATAAGTAGGGTTATAAGCCCAGTTATAAGTAGTTACTAAGTTCCATGGGCCTCCAAGTAAACTATTGAGACCCCCCAGTTGAGTTGTGTATGTTGCCGGCTTCCGGGCTCTTCCGAACATCAGGCTGATATCAACCAATGTCTAAACTCCTGGTATCCCCCTTAATATCCCCTACAGTAGTCTCCTATATAATCCCTTATATAACCCCAAGGAGTTTAGACTATGGCACATATAGTCATCATTATTCGGCTTCGGCGCATAAAGCGTCGGCCCATCTTGATATGCAGGGCTTTCGACACGAGACTCTGAGCTTGGAATGTGTGTTGAGGGTGTATATACTTCTGAGGTTCCTGCATAGTTTCAAGTATGCGCATGGGCCTGGTTGGTTATGTTGGGATAAGGGATTTCTGGCATAGAGTTTGGGGTTCAGGCATTAGGGTTTGGGGTTTAGCGTTTGGGATTTAGGGTTTGGGGTTCTGTGCCTCTGGACTTTGTGAGTTCTCTATAATTCGACACGTAGGCTTTCGGTTGTATAAAGTGGAACTTTGATTGATCAAACCTTGACTCCTAGGCCTTAAATACAGAGGGGATACCTGATATCCGCTATCGTCATGCCCTAAATCAAAAAACCCAAAGCCAGCAGGAATCACCAGGAATCCAAAGCCTTGGCCCTGTAAAGCAAGTTGTTAGGGCTATGGGAATTTGTGGCTCGACGAACGGGCATTTAGATGTCAAGGAGGGCTAATTTCTAGACTTGCCCAGGGGGTCGAAGTGTCAATACAAGAGGGATGAGGTACTCAACCCTGAAGCTCTACCCTAACATCAACCCTAGACCCCAAACCATAAACCCTGTCTTACAGCCTAATGAACTCTAAACAGTACCTATATTACTGCTTGGATCACGAGGAGAATGTTGCCATGTTGTTCGTCTTTTGCCACGAAGCGCGCAAGCGGGCCAGTGACCCACCCAAGAGTTCCAGCTTATGACTCACAGTGCGGCATTGGTAGGATTTGCGAATTCAGGGGAGTGATATTGGTTGATCTTCCTGCTTCTACATGAGTACCCTTGAGGGTCCTCATAAGATTCCTAATGGCCTGATTAAAGCCCAGACCAAGCCCAAAAAGAAACTGCACTGGACTGTTTACCTATAGTCCCCCTTAAGTAGATAGAATATGGCTTTTGGGTATATCATAAAAGATCCCCATATACCCCATATTCTATCTACGTAAGCGGGACTATAGGTATGTAAGACTTGAGGGCGCGCATGGTCAAGGAGTAGGGTTCAGACATTGCATGGTAAGGGTTAAGGGTTTAGGGCTCAAGGAGGTAGCAATACCGAACAAAAAGTGCATGTTAAGAGGGATGATCCAACTTCTTGATAAGAAAGTTTATTACTATATCCTGCTTCTTTTCAAAAAAGACTTGTGTAGACTTGCTCTTAGTTCCCTTATGCCAGGAGGAAGGCGATCGCGAACAGCAGGCGTCGCAACAGGAGGTGGAAAGATCTGCGGAGGAAGCCTACGGCAGCAAGAGCTCAAGAATCTAGCTACGACAGTAGTACACCTTTTTCCCTTTTTTCTCTGGGGGTCTCCTTATTAGAACTGAATATCAGGAAAAAGGGCACCCTTATTATGAAGGGGTTACTGGGGAACCTAGGAATGGAAGAACCTGCGGAGGGACGTGACGGTGAAGCTGCTCCGGCGGGCTCTGAGGCATTTGCTTTCGGGGTTTTGAATTCAGGGTAGGGTCGTGTATAGGTTTAGGGTTTTGGGTTTAGGGTTTAGGGTTTAGGGATAGTAGTTTCCATTTTCTTTAATTTCCATTATCCCTACATAACCCCTATATTAGGGGTTATATAGGGAATATAGCGATAATGGAAAAAGCAACTGGAAGCTACAATGTAGGAGGTTCCTGCGTAGCTGCAAGCAGGTTTTACAAGCAGTCGAACTATAATTACGGCCTTCCAGTTCGGCTTGGACAAACGTAGGGGCCCTGAACTCTAAACCCTAAATCGTAGTTTCCATTTTATGTTCCATATTCCCATACAACCCCAATATACTAGAAAATATGGGGGCCCTAAACCTTAAACCCTAAATCCTAAACCCTAAATCCTAAAGACTAAATCCTAAACCTTAAACCCTAATTCCTAAACCCTAAACCCTAAACCTATTTAGGGGTGTGAGCTTACAGCCTTGGGCTCTCGGATTGAGGCACGGGAATAATGCGAGCAACGAAGAGTTGTGCAGTCATGGTTAGGGTTTGGGGGTTAGGATTTAGGGTTCAGGGTTTAGGAATCAGGAATTAAGGTTTAGCGTTTGGGGTTTAGGGTTTAGTATTTTCGATTTGGGATTTATGGTTGAGGGCTTAGGGCCCTGTAGTCTCAGGTCGTGAGTAGGGTGCTAGCACTGTCCTAACGACAATGCGAAGTTGGCTTTGAGAGAGCAGAAATTCCCTTGAGGTAATCCCCTCAGTTTGTCAGGGTACTTAGTACCAGTAAGTTTTCCAATCCCTCTCAGCCACTTTATGATCCCAGCTATGCCAAGTCTTATTTACCCCACTTACTCCAAATCCCCCTGACCTTCCAAGTAGCAACATTTGTGGTTGTCCCCGGTTCCATTCCAGTGCTATATTGCAGCTACTTCTTCTTGGTTGGGTGAGGCGGAGAACGTTAAGGGGTTTCTCAGGGGGTTTGGGTAAATTATCCCATTAACGGAACAGGTTTAGGGTCCAGGGCTTAGGGTCTAGGATTCAGGATTTACGGCTTAGGGATATGACCCCCAACAAGGAAGAATGAAACGGAAAAGAACATGGACCGCAAGAATTGAAACTGGGGTTATATAGGGGCTGATAAAGTTGATGGTGAGTAAACATCCTGCTCCGTCTATCTTGCGAATCGTATGTCAAGCTCATGCAGGAGCTTCTGTAGTACCAGCAATGTGCATTGACTCTACTTGGAGGTCCATTGTACTTATAACCTACTTAGTAACTGTAGTTATAACCCAATTATATCTAGGGTAACTATAATTATGGGACTTATATTCAGGTTATAACTACAGTTACTAAGTAGGTTATAAGTACAATGGACCTCCAAGTGTGGTCCCAAGTAGGCATGATTTACAGACTTGGGTCCCTAGAGACTTGTCAGCAGCAGTGCCCTGTAGTCCTGCGCAAGCATAGCTCGCCATACTTTACAATATACAACTGAAAGACCTTCTTTACTTCATTCAGGGTCCTAAGGAGCTTAGGGTTTAGGGGAACCTTAAACCCCTAAACCCTAAACCCCTCAACCCCTAAACCCTAAACCTCTAAACCTTGAACCGAAGGGAGGGATGGTCCTGGAAGCTTTGATCCAACCTGCGTTGGTGCAGGAGCCCGAGCGCCACTCCGTGAAAGAAGAACAATGCCAACACACCGAGGCATTCAACCCACTTGGAGCTTAGGGGTTTAAAGCTTTAGAATTTGAGATTTAGGGTTTGAAGGCTTTAGGGTTTAAGGTTTAGGGTTTAAGGGTTTAGGGTGTTCAGGTTTAGGGTTGAGGGTTTTTTGGGTGATAGGGGTTTAGGGTTTTAGTAGAGGGTTTAGGGTAGACTGTGGGGCGTAGGACTTTTGGTCCAGAGTCGATGGTTTAGGCCTCAGATTTTAGGATTCAGGGATTGCGGATCCTAAGCCCTAAGCCCTAAACGCAATATTCTAAACCCTAAGCCCCCCAAACCGCCCAAACCGCTGAAGCTTTATCTAGCAATCTAGCTCTCAGGCGTCTGCTCTCCCCCCCAATTGCTCGCTAGTAAATACCTGGACACCCAAAAGTATGTAAAATAATGGCCTTTTGGGCTGTTTTTAGGTGTTTTTGGGCTATTATTTTACCTACTTTTGGGGTTCAGGTAGTACGCAACCTGTAAAAATCTTGCAGTACGAGGGAGATGACCTTCCCATAAGCTGACCATCTGTCATGTGCTTCTACCTTACTCCTTGTGACCGAGCTTGGACCTTAGACCCTTAGCACATTGGGATTCTCTTTTATCCCTATTATGGGTAGCCCTTAGTAGGGGTCCTAAGTGCCACGTAGCTTAGTTAGGTTGGAGAAATTTCTACTACAACTTTTGCACTTCAGGGCTGGTGGCGTTCCTCCTTTTCACATGAATGGAGCGAAAGGTCAAACTCTTAGTGGATATGCTTCCTGGGGCGCCATACTGTTCTATAGGAGTGTTACTCCCCCTCTCTTAATTGTTTTTCATTCCACCTGATGTATTTTTGCATTAAAATGGCAACAATAATTATCAAGACATGCCGGGGTTCATTCGTTAGGGACAGGGGGAAGAATTGAGATTATCGAGGGGTACCTATTGTTACCCTAAGGGTCCAAGTACCTAATAATCATATACTTACCCAAAACCTGTACTATAATTACTATTACCCAAATCCCAAGTACCTAAATATTGGGTCCATGGACCCTTAGGGTTAGATAACAGGCCCACCTTGCAGGAGCTCTCCATCAATGTGTTGCTTCACTCGTTGTCTGCTTCTCCCCGCCTCGCGAGCGAGTTCCATGTATTTCAGTATTGAGGAGTCATGAAGTTTGGACCTCCCCAATGTAAACTCTACCCCTAAACCCTAAACCCTAAACCCTAAACCCTAAACCCTAACCAACATTCTTAACACTCTAAGCTCGCAACCCTGAGGCATCCTAGCGTTCAGGGTCTAGGATTTAGGGAACTGTACACTCTACAACCTGAAGCTCAAGTCCTAAATGGTGCACGAAGAACCTCAACGGCTAGGGCAACAATGTGGCAGAGACCGCACCGACAGCAGAAGCAGCTCGGATTGGGGCTAGGGTGCCGCCGTCGTTGTACTAACACTGCTACTCTTGTGGCTCTTATGTGCGGTTGTACCATGTTATTTGTCGCCATTGTTGGCATCATTTTGTTGTTATACCTGTTTTTGATTAGATTATGAACTGTCACAACATCCGTGTAGTTTTTTTTTTTTTTTTGTGGGTGCGGCTGTTTGAGGCCGACTTTGAGCAGGGCTCCGGGTTCAGGGTTTTGGGGTCCCTCCCTTTGATCTTTCTCACTCTGGACCCCGTAGCAGTTCCCGCATCGGAACAGCAATGATTGCTTAGGATGGGAGGACCCCCCCACCCCACCCTCTAATAGTGGTATATAATCCCTATTATCTCTTAAGGTCACGATTCCTGGGTGGGGGTCCACCTAACTGATTGCATAAGACCTGCAGGGAGGTATGCTTCCACTTTGGATAAACACGGCCTCTACACAACCCTTTCCGATCCTCCCCGTTCCAATAGGAGTGCTTTTTTGAGTCCCTTATACCCTTAAGCCCTAGGCCTTAACCCTAAACCCTAAACCCTATATGGTCTTCTTTATTTTGGGTCCGTACGAGCAGCCCCAGATAGAAAAACGGTATATGCCTAGATCCCCGGGCATAAAAATGAGAAATGCCTTGGCAGCCCTAGCCCTCCACCTACTCAGAGTAGGGTTTAGGATTTAGGGTCTCTTTCTAGCCCTAGGATCCAAACAGCCGCAAAACAAATACTATGATGAGTCCCTAAGGAGGTCATACTTATAGACTTGGCCCTAAACCCGAAAACTCCCACCCTGGGCCTTCAACACAGCAGAAAAGTGAGTAGAGCACAACGTCGTAGCCAAAGTTTCCACGTGAGATTCAATCCGCCAACGTTGAGAGTCGCCACGGTTGCATACTACTACATCGACCTCAGGGTGACATAGGCTCGTACTGTTATGTTCCATGTAGAAGCCTAAATCAATACCAATATTTTGGGTCTAGAATACTTGTCTAACTATGGTGTAGGGTACCTCAAATGATAGAACCCAAGATGATATCGAAAAATATCTAGACCCCTCTGTTTTATAGTAGTTTCCATTGTTCCAGTATCCCAATATAACCTCATATAACCCCAATATATACCCTAGTTCCCTTGTTCCGTCAGTTGCTTGGCCCTAAACCCTAAACCCTAAGCCCTATTTGATAGTCTTTTCATAGAAGTCTTACAGAGCTTTGCAGCCGCCAAGTTCTGTGGTGCAGCCAAGGAGCCGCCCAACGAGGCGGCAGCAAAGGAGGAGCCCGCGTAACTGCTGAACCCCGGACCACCCTAAACCCTAAACCCTCTTACCTGGACCTCACAGAACTTACTTGCTTTTTTAATATGGTACTTTAAGGGTCCAAGTATCTAAGAACCATATACTTCCACAAAAATTGTAGTACAAATACTATCGCCAACACTCCAAACGCCCAATTGTCGAGTGCTTGGGCCCTGGGGCATATACCATGACCCTAAAAACATGGGGCCTGTTGGGTCCACGCAGTCATAGCGAAGAAGGGTCTAACGCTTTTGTAGTGGGGATTCAGGGAGTAGACCCTAAACCCTAAACTTGCAATGAACCTCCGCGTCGATGGTCTGAACTTCCCTTACCCAATTACCTCCATAGTGCTTGGCCATGCAAAGCACGCAAAGAGCAACAAGGACGCAATTTAGGGTTTAAGGTTTAGGGCCTACACATTGAGGATTTAGTTGCCAAAACTACCCAGACCTTAAGTCTTTTTGTGTTGTATATATTTATGGCCCCGATATCGTTATGTTTCCCAAAATGCACCCTTTTCAGCTTCCAGCGAGAATCCTATAGAATGCCTCTTGCGGTCCCCCTGTCTGTGCTTGGCTAAAGCTACCCCTGTTCATGAAAACCCCTTTTTTGGGTACTTGGGTCCTGTTTTTCAGTCCTAATAAACTGATAAACTCAATGGGATTCAATGGGCTTAGTAGGGAAGAAAGGAAAAAGTTACAGAGTGGTTACATAGGGATTATGTTCCCTTTGTCCCTACTAGCCACCAGTAAGTAGAGCCACAACAGCCCAGTTTCCGTTTGATGTTCGACTGGATCCTCTACTATTTTAGCTTTTTCGTCCCTTACATCCTAAACCCTTTCTGATCCCTCTAGCATACCCTAAACCGTAAACCCTAAATCCTAAACCCTAAATCCTAAACCCTAAACCTTAAATCCTGAACCCTAAACCCTACATCCTAAACCCTAAACCCTAAAGCCCATATGTTCCCCAGACTTCTTTTGTTGAAAGGAGGCTGCTGGAGGGAAGCCCGCGGACACGTGGTCGAAGGAGGAGGCTCGGTCGACGGAAGGTTTTGGGGGTTTATGGGGTAGGCTTTTGGGTTTAGGGGATAGGTTTGTGTCAAGGATTAAAGGTACAGGGTTTAAGGATTCAGGTGCAGATTTCAGGCGGGAGAATTAGGGTTAGCACAGGTTTAAGGAGTTGGGGTTAGCAATTTCTGGTGGAGGGGCTTGGGAAGATGATAGTTTCAGGGTGCGAGTTTTGGCGCACTGTACTTTTGCTGGGTTAGGATGGAAGGGCTAGGTTTTGAGGTTTAGGGTTGAGGGTGGCTGGAGGGCTTTCCAACACATTGGGGCTCGATTTTCGCGGGGCATATTTGGAATCCAAGTTCTGGCTGCGGGTCAGGGAAGCATTCCGTAGGATGACACCTACACCCTAAAACAGAAGTCCTAACTCCTAGCCTACTCCAGACGGCCCTAAAGGATCCACGAAATGGAACCCCCCCAAAATGATCCCAGTACTACGATAGGGAACCTGGGGGATTATGGAGAGGTTCCGTTTTTTGGATCCTTCAGGGGCTCTGGGATTCTGTGAGGATATGGACACCGCCGCAGATGATGACTGGGGCGACTGGACGCAGGAGCGCGGGTCTAGGGAACCCCTAAACACTCAAGCCTACGTAAATACACAAAGCACAGGGCAAAAGTTGAAACGGAAACCTGCGCAAAAGCCGCGCGAAATTCGCCCCAAACCCGCAACAACTCCCAACCTGAACCCTGCAAAAATTGTATGCAGGAAGGAAAGGGTTCACAACTGACATCTTGAAATACAGGGCCGGGGGGGGGGTCCCCTAAATGAGGCTTAGGGCTTAGGGATATTTACCCGACGATGCAGAATCAAATGAAACACAAAAGTAAGATGAAATGAAAACTGGGGTTGTATAGTGGTGCATAGGGGTCACGGTTTCTCTATGTTATGGGTACCATTTCGGGGGTCCCCATAATAAGGATTATAGAACATTGGGAGCTCCCCCTATTTATGGGACTTACCATTTGAGTAGACATGTGTAACCGTGGCCCCAAATGACTCAGGACTTACTGTACGTACAACATGCATGCCCCTCAAGGCACCTATCCTGAAAGGGGTTCCCCATGATTCCCCCAAGCAGAAGGCCACCCTAGAATGCTTTCAGCGGGCATTTCCCAAGATTGGGGATTCCGGGATTTGTACCCGGAATGAATATTCGGATGCGTGTGATCGGTCGGCATTGAATTGGCACGAAGCAAGGGTCCATGTTTGGATGAGGCCACTTGAGTTTACAGCACGTAAGCTCCAAAGAAATATGGCTCCAGAATATCAAGAAAATCTCGAGAAGGCACCCTGAGCCTTCCTTGCAGGGTCGGAAGGGCCTAGTACTTCATTGTACTTATGATGCCTATATTTATGCACATATACCTGTACATATGCTATATATACTAATCCGAGTTATCCCTGTGATTCATCCCCCGAACCCCTAACCCCTAAACCCCAACCCTAAACCCTAAACCCCAAACCCTGAACCCTAAACCCTTAGCCTCTTTAAGTAAGCCTCTCTCAGATTCTCAGCCAGGAGGGCTTTCAGGGCACTCCCATGCAAAAGGCAGAGATTCCAGAAGGCTTCACCGACCGCAGCTGGGGCTTCTATGAGTTTAGGGTTTAGGATTTAGGATGTAGGGTTTAGGATTTAGGATTTAGGGTTTAGGATTTAGGGTTTAGGATTTAGGGTTTAGGGTTAGACTAACCCTAAACCCTAAACGGCTTCTTTAGGGCTTCAAGGATTCAGGGCTGAGGGTCCAGGAGTTGGGCTTTAGGATCTGCAGAGCTTAGACTTTAGGAGTTCGATTTTTGGAAGTGTGTGTATATTTACATATGGGTTTAGGGTTTAGGGTTGGGGGGTTTCGGGCTTGGGGTCAGAAGAGTGGAGAATCAAATGGAGTTCCAAGTGATGAAATCGAATTTGGGTATATATTGGCGAGTGTATAGAGGGCTTCTCACGGTTCGTGATGCAATTTTGGTCTTAAATAATGTAATGGTGTTTCGGATCTACTTGATATTAGAATTTCATAAGGATTCTTAGGGGACAATGAACCCTAAACCCTAAACCCCAAACCCCTAAACCATGTTGGCAATGATTCAGCCTTAAACCAACGCCCCAGACTACAAGTTTTAGATATGAGGTTTCGGGCTACAAGCTTTTTTGACTGCAGGGCTTTAGTTGCTTTAACTTATTGGTGCTCAGTAGGGAGTAAGGGAATTCAATCCCTCTACAATCCGCATATACTAGTTTCCCTAAACCCTAAACCCAAAACTTTTTCCCTTATTCCCCACTTCTCCCCAGTAAGCTAGTGTGACTGAGGCAGGCCTAGGGAACACCGTTTCAGAAGTAGGGTTTAGGGAGAAGGGTTTGGGATTCTTGGAAAACTAGAAATTGTGCATTTTTGTGTTTCGAGTTAGGCTTTGCGCAATGTTGGTAAAACTACGCATTCAAATTCCCTTCATCATCTAAGACCGAAGCCCTACATGGTCTCTAAGCCCCCAACCCTAACCCCTAATCCCCTCAGATGAGGTGACTGGCGATGTCGCCTCTGCAACGCCATGCAGAACGCGGATCGTAGCGTCTGCAGCGACTGTGCGAGCCCCGGGCGGTGTAGAAGCCTAAGTATGAAAGCGATTCTCAAAGTTGGGTACGGGATAGTAGGTGTAGAGCCCTAACCTTAAGGGTCCAAGTACCTAATAATCATATACTTGCCCAAAACCCGTACTATAATTACTATTACCCAAATCCCAAGTACCTAATTATTGGGTACATGGACTCTCTGGGCA
>CAJNIZ010015570.1:82579-95073 GCA_905231905.1 Symbiodinium pilosum
CTTATTAAAGTCCAAGTCAAATCAATCAAGAACTAGTCAAGGCCTGAATTAAATCCAATCAAGCTTTCTGTAAAGCCCAAAAATGTAAAGAACAATCAATTAGACCTCTGGTTGAAGTCTAGCTCGAACCAACTACTAGTCGAATGCAAACCTAGTTACAATCTAGTTCAACCCCCGAAGCCGCGCGACTTTCAGAACTTTCTGGGCATCTTGAAGGAATCCCAGTGGAAGTTGCTGCAGCAGGCCAGCATTGTTTCAGTAGCCTGCAGCCTTGCGAGCATGCTGACCCATCTGGGGTTGAGGCATCCCGCGGAGTGGACATTTGGCACGATGTACTGCCTCATGCACTTAGTCTTGGGTGTCGAGGTTCCCGATCCCTCCACTAACAGATATGAATGGAGCTCTCTTCGCCTGGGAATGTTAAACTTGGCTGGCAGCTGGAATATGAGCTATAGTCTAAAGATTCTTAGTATCCCCCTTAATGTAGCCCTATAGTAATCCCTTATAGAATCCCTTGCATACCCCTCTTTAGGGAGCTTAGATGGATGGCAGCTCGAATATGATAATTGCAGATCCCCCAGCCCTTGCACCGGAGCCATCTGCTCATGCCAGACCATTTCGAGACGCTCTAATCCAGACTTGGAACTTGACGCCTAGCCTTAAACCTCATATAGCTTATATGCCCAAAACCCCATACCCTAAACGCTTAGCCCTAAACCCTTAACCCCAAAACCCTCAGTTCTAAACCCTAATAACCCTGAACTTCTAACCCTAAACCCTACATGCCACCAATTCTGAGCTGCGCCTCCAACCCCAGGCCCTAAACTCAATCTTCGCCGCCGCGCCCTCTAGCCTTCAACTCTGGGCGAAACTAGTGATTTTGGGTTTCGGGATTGAGGGTTAAGGGCTTTAAGGATTTAGGGTTTAGAGGGACTTAGGGATTAAGGATTTAGGGTTGAGGGTGTAGGATTAACGGCTTAAGATTTAGGATTTAGGTTCGGGGTTCGACAAAAGGCTCTGCTTCGTGCGCTACAAGGCAGAGAATGACGCGGATGCAGCTGCTCGTAGAATTGCTATAGAGTTGAGCGTTCAGTGTATAGGGTTTAGGGTTCACAAGATGAGGGGTTGGGTCATGCCCTCTGACAGTAATTGTTTTTAAGGGGTCTCATTAAGGGGCTATTGGATCTCTTATTACCCAGCGTAGCGTGGTAACTGTTGCAACAAGAGGGAATAACCCAAATTCTGGGTTTTTTCTCGAGGTTTCGAAATATCCGCGAATAGCATTGGGACGGTAGAATGGCATCCCCAAATCACCTCCTCTACTATGATCTCGTTAGGGGGGTACGGGTTCATATGAGGTCCTGTATTGATATGTACATGGTTTAGGGTTTAGGGTGTTTAGGGTTTAGGGTTTAGGGTGTTACATGTATATCTCTATATACATATACATTTGTTATTGATAATCACAGTGTCCATTCCGTTTTCCATCGTCGTCTCCATTTGTTTTTGTTGCCAATATTTGCTGTGATATCCCTCTAGCCCACTAAGCCCCAAACCCTCTTAGAATCTAAAGCATGGACATTTGAACCATGGGTCATGCAGTTGTGGACTGGAGCTTCAGGCTGTGAAGCGATTGTGGCTCGGACTGATTGTGCTGGTTTGGGTTTAGGGTTCAGTGCAAGTGGTCATGCAGCCACAGCCACTGTCAGGATGTGCATGGCTACGTAGGCTACGTCCGTACTTACGGTTTTGGGATGATCCGCAACCACCACTGTTGCGTATTTTTAACACAGGGCTTACAACCCTAAACCCTAAACCACATTATGCGGGACACATAGTGAGATTGCTAAGGGGCTGCGCGGCATTCTGTATTGGATGATGTACGACGTCCTCCCACCTTGATAACAGCCACATATTCTTTCATTACAGTTGCAGTATGGTGGGACTCCTATCCCTAAACCCTAAACCCCGAGGGACTGTTCTGGGGTGCGGGAGCGTCCTTTTCTTGAGTCTGACACTAATCATCTCACCCTTCTTTTCACCCTGCAGGTGTCTGGGCCTTTGCTTGGAGTAGATTTAGGGTTGGGGTCTACGCCCTACACCGAAAACCCAGGGTTGCCAGATCTCAAGGTTTAGGGCTTAGGGTTGGGGGTCATAGTTCCAACTTTGAACACGTCACCTAGAGTTTATGGCAGACTTCATTCGCAACCCTTCTTTCTTCCCGAGCAGATGGGTAGACAAATCTTGAAAACAACTCCAACCGTTTTGCTGGTGCTTGCGGGGCTGTAGGGTGGTGGATTTCTAAAATTGTCTCTTTACAAATCCCTGATAATGTTCCCTTTCTTCACTCCCTCCCCCCCCCCTCAAGCAACAGTTAAGCAACGCAGTTTTAGATCCGCGCCTTACTGCTCCGACTTCCCCTACCTCTACAGGCAAGGCCATGGGCTTCAGGGTGGGGCTTATTCTTTTCAGCACTAGTACTTCTGAAAAGAATATGCGAAGCATGGCCCCATCTGGGGTACCCTAAATATCAAAGGGCCGTGTTATGAAGGGGGCCGGATAAGAGACCGCGATTTGAACAACCTACCATACACATTCCTCCAAATATGGAGATGCCGAAAGCCCTAAACCCTAAGCCCTAAACCCCAAACCGTCCTCCTTGAAGCCCTGGCCCTAAGACTTAGACTCCTTTGTCTTAGGAACATGGTGACTGTGCCCTCACCATTGGAGAATCGGAAGCGCAAGCTGGCGTTCCGAATGGCAAATCCTGCATCGTGGCATGCCCGCAATGCGAATGCCCCTTGGCGCTCGAGATTTCGTGCAGGGCTTGTGAAGGGGCCTTGGAATGAGGGGGACGTAGTAGTTTCGCTGAATAAGTGGCATTGAGGTAGACCCCAACATGTCATAATTCTTGTTATGGACCCCAAATAATCGGAATCCCTAGTGTTGGGACACCTCCACATAGGCAGGGGATGGCACAGAGACTTCAAGAGTGCTCAGGTGTACCCAGGAAGTCCAATATCCCTTGACTAGGGAATATACCTTAAATTGTACTAGGGGCCCCTAATATATTTCCTAAATAAGGGATATTGGACTTCCTGGCTACGGTATATCTGGGCCAGCGGTACTACGGGCACCCGTGCTCTGTTGCGAAGGCTGGTCTAGGCAGAGTTTCAGCATAGTCCCTGAGGAAATCCTAGGGTTTATGGTTTGGGATTTTATACCCTAAACTCTAAACCCTAAACCCTAAAAATCCCTAAACCCTAAACCCTAAACCAGGAAAACGGTTCTCAACTTCTGCGCCTTCTAATTCCCCAATCAACGCCCAGAACCCTGAACCTAATCCCTGGATCCTATCAACCCTAATCCCTAATCCCTAAACCCTAAACCCTGATCCCCAAACCTTACCCTGAACCTAATGCATGGTTCCGGGGGAAGGCCGGGTGTGGGGTTTTAGGCCGTCTGGTTTCCCAGTATAACCCCTATATAACCCCTATATAATCCCAATACAACCTTCTGGTTTGGTGTCCAGAATTCAAAGCTGGGACCAGCTGATGACTGTGGACACTGCCATATGAGAGATGCTGCAAGGGCAAGACCACATGCGGTTCCTGCAGAAGCGGTAGGGTTTAGGGTTTAGGGTGCCCCTATACCAGCAATGCAGCACTAGCTGCCAACGTGATGGTGCTCCAGCATTTTGTTGGTGCCAGCTCGTTGTGGTCGACTCCTCAAGCGAGCAGTTTACATTCGTGACATCTCGCAGAATTCTGCAAGTGTTGGAAAGATTCTGCGCCGCAGCTGGCATCAGAGACCAAGAAGACGGGTGTGGCTGAGGACCAAACTGAAGCACTGCGCACACCCTGGCCTAGGTTGACAACACACCAACCCGGGAGAATTTGTTGTAGCGCAGTCAATGTCAGCAAGGACTGAATTATTGGGATTGGGCATAAGAGATTAAAAGGGGTTGCGAGACCAGGATTCAGGGATGAAAGGCGTTGGTTGCAACGTTTTCATGATACGCGGTTTGGGGTCTCTTGGGTCGTTGCAGGGAGTTTCATACACGCAAAACTTTAAAGCCCTGTTGCTGGCAGAATTTCAGGGAGGTTTCCTAATACAACCTCAAAATAACCTAGGGTTTAGGGTTTAGGGTTTGAAATGCGTAGTTTCAGTGGCAGAAACAGGGTTTTTACCCTTGGCTTTGAATCCGTAGGCAATGGAATATGACCCTTGACTAGCGTATTGGGGGAATCCCAAACCCAAGGGTGCTATAATTAGAAAACCCTATCATGTACCATATACCCGTGATATGGTAGCTTGAATTAAAATCCTAAAGGACAACCCGTTTTTGTCGGAGCTAGGGCTTGCGCAAGGTTTAGGATTTAGTTAGGGGTTAGGGTTTTAACATAGGTGTACATTGGCGAACACTGGGATGGATGGAGGGTGTCAGGGCATAGGATTGGAGAATCAACCCGAAAATCAGGTGGAACATGAAAGGGAAAGTGGGCTTAAAGGGATCTATAGACTTTAGAGTGTATGGTTAAGGTTCAGGGTTTAGGGCATAATTCGGTTGCAGGGCTTAGCAGTGACTTTTCATGGGCTTAGGGTTTAGGTTTTACCGTCTGTGTTGTAGTGAATGGAGGTATTTGACAGTCCCCTTCCGCCTTGACTCCTCAATCACGCAGCTGAGCTCTTAAAAGGCAAAGATCCCAATCAAGAGCTCGGAACAATAAGCAAAGACTGGAAAGCCTCGAGCTTGATGACTTTAGGTTTTAGGGTTTAGGGACCCTAAGCCCCGCACCGAATCCCTGAACCCTAGGCCCCACAACTATTGCAAAGCCCTGAACTCAGGAACGCAAGGGCCGCGGCAAAGGTCAAAACGAGGCGGCCTATGCCACTATCTAAGGTTCGGGATTCGGGTTTAGGGTTTAGGATTTATGGTGTTCAGGGTTTAGGGTTTAGGGTTTAGTTGCCGTGTTCGAAGCAATGTGTAGAAGGTCTTTCCAAAGGTAGGCCTCAGGGATGTCTGGGGATTGCAACAGGACTATGGGCGTCCCTACAAGGTGTTTTTTTTGAACAATTCCTAGGTAGGAGCCTACTTAGAATGCGGAGCAGAGCTTTAAGAAGGCTTCCAGGTCTGTATGGCATAGCATCGCGTAGCCAGAGAAAAGGTTGATATAGGAGTGAGATGAGGGGTTTCTTGGCCTTACATTTTGTGACTTGCTGCGGGGTTCTTACCCTCAGTGGGGATGTCCCTAAACCCAAACCCTATCATGTCTTGGGAGCATCAGCTCCCCATCAAGAAGCTTTAGATGTGATGCGCTGACCACGTTGCACACAGGGGTTATTGTAACATCAGTTTCGTGCACGCGGTATAGGAGCCTGCACAGCTCGTACCACTAGGGTTTAGGGTTTAGGGATGATTCATCCCGTTTCTGGTCATGTTGGGGGTCATAGTTGGGCTTAATTGGGGCACCCTATTCTCAGAGACCCTGACTTGGAGGTTGACATGTGGTTCTTGTGGGCAACTCTATGTCATAAGATCAGGTTTTGGGTTCAGGAGTTGTTTCAACCTTGTTTTAACTTATATGGTTGCTTGGAAGCTTACAGCCCATTTCGCCACTGATACTCGCAACCCTGTTCCGGATATGTCGAATCCGGCCACTTTTGGTTAGCCTACCTAAACCTCAAAAGTATGTAAAATAATAGCCATAGACCCATAATAATAGCTCTAAAGGCCATTATTCTATATATTTTTTGGGGCCCAGGTAAACCCTAAACCCTCAACCGTAGACCTAAGGCAACCTAAGCCTTTAACCTCCGCACAATCCAGCGAAGGGTAGCAGGCCCTAAGAGCCACAAAGGAAAGTTTAGGGTTTACCTGGATCAATGTTAGGGGTCCTTTATACTTTTTGGTGTATGGGATTCCTTGTATTTATGTAATGTGGGATAAGTTACGGTTTAGGGTTTCCCAAAGTAAAGGGGTCCGCTGCAATACCCCCAACATGTTACAGGCCCAGCACTTTGGAGCATGTAGAGTGAGACCCGCATTGCTGGAAAGAACTCTGAATCCCATCCTCTAGAGCCCTTGAAACCTATATGAGCCATAATCTAAACTCCTTCAAGGGTGGATATGCAAGGGATTGTATTGGGGACTGCTGCAGGGGCTAATAGCGGGGATGCTAGGAGTTGAGATTATGACTCCTATAATCCCAGTTCCCACGTCATCTTCCATTGCCTTTTCCATTTGATTCTCCATTATTGGGGTAATGTCCCTATGTTACCCCTTGATCCCTACTGCACCTAGACCGTAAGCCCTAAACCCTAAGCCAATAATCCCTAACCCCTAAACCCTAAATCCTAAATCCCTAAACCCTAAATCCCTAAACCCTAAACCCCTAAACCCCTAAACCCTGGATCCTAAATCCCTAATCCCTTAACCCTAAACCCTAAACACCAGAGGGAAATCTTCCGACCGAAGGACTCAGCTGAATCATCTGCCAAGGACAAGGCGAGGCTTCAGTGGGTGTCGGTTTCTAAGGGTTACACGATGACTCTAGGGTTTAGGGTTTAGGATTTAGAGTTTAGGGTTTAGGGTTTAGGGTTATAGTAGGATAATGGAAAATGAAATGGAAACTACTATTTAGGGTGTAGGATGGTTGCAAGTTTAAAGGTTCTTGGTGTTTTCGGATTTAGTGTTTGGGACGAAGCGTTTACGAGTTTGATGGCGAAAACCTTCAAAGCCATTCCTACTGGAGCTTCTCAAGCCCTTTCACATAGACTTCTGGAAATCCTAGGCCTAAGGATTATATACTTTCTGTGTCAGCCGCGTTCCGAGGGCAAATGGTATAACGCAAAGCTTCCTCCGTCCGTAGTATGCCTAGCCTGAGACCCTAAACTCTAAACCCCTACAAACCCTAAACCCGTGAACCCCGAAACGCTAAACCCCCTCCCAGAACCGCAGTAGGCATCTGGGAGCCATTCGCGGCAGCATGGTTTCCAGCTGTATCGGGATGGCAGTCAAGGTTTTCGGGGTTTAGGGCTTAGGGTTTAGGGGGTTTTGGGGGTTGCAGGCCCACCTGAAGCGGCAGGGGGTCTGAGTGAGTAGCTCAGTCGCGGGATCGCGGAGAAAACGATATGACTTTTCGGAACTAGGGTATACCCACATACTAAGTCCTCCTGACCTTCCAAGAAGGGAAGGAAGCACTTCCAGTCTTCGGAGTATGAGCAGCTTTTGTATTTCAGATTCCTTTGCAGACGCTATAGCCGCATATCTGATTTTCCAATATCATGGTGAGTACAGGGTACCTCAAAATGATGTCAACATGATTTTGGCAGTTGTTCGGACACCTGTAATTACGTAAAAATGTGCGGTAAGTCTGGCCAAGCTTTTCAGTTTCTACGGCTCGGAACTTGAGAAAGGATCTCCGTACAGTGGCAAAAGGGCTGTCCCTAAACCCTCACTAAACCCTAAACCCTAACCTATAAACCCTAAACACTAAACCCTCATTCGCTGTCGAGAGAGGAAGCTGTGCGGCCTGAGTGCCGGCCCTCAAACCCTTGGGTTTTAGGGTTTCAGGGTTTAGGGTTTTAGGGTTTAGGGTTCAGGGTTTGGGTTTAGGGCGTAGGGTCAGGCCTTGAACTCTTCAAACCTATTGTCGATGGAGGAAATCTGTACCACGTAGAGCTCGATTCCTAGGATTTCGGGGACTGAGGGTGGTGCAAGATGTTAAAGGCCTAACCCAAACTGCGTGGCTTCAGCTGCTGAGTCATGCCCAGGATAGGCTTACATAGTTCAAAGTGCCCGTTTAGGGTTTAGGGTTTAGGGTTCAGGGTTTAGGGTTTAGGGTTCAGGGTTTAGGGTTAGTAGCTCCCCATTTGAAAATTCCATGAATAACGCTAAGAGTACTTCCTTTTCGAGAGATACCTAGTTTGCCTGGAGACCGAAATGGGCGCATCCGAATCGCGAAACCAAAGTACCCTAAACCCTAATATACATGACCGTCAGCGGGTGAGGGGAGAGGCCAGCCTTAATTACCCGGAATACTTCTAAACCCCCTAAAACCCATAAACCCCATAAACCCTACTCCTAAACACCTGCAAGTAAGGTACTGCATGAACCGCTGGGCCAGGTCCTCAGTGCAATTCAACCCGAAGGTCTTAGCGTTTCAGGGTTTAGGGGGTTTAGAGTTTAGGGTGTTTAGGGTTTAGGGTGTTGGGATTCGGGGTTTAAGGATTTAAGGGTGTAAGGTTTAGGATGTTGGGCGTAGAGCTACAGGGCTCATGTGCCTTCAGGGGGGTTCACGTTTGTTCGATTCTTCTTGAGCTACAGTCTAAACTCCTTAAAGGAGGTTATATAAGGGATTATATAGGGAACCACTATTGGGCTCCTTAAGGGGATATTAGGAGTTTAGATTATAACCCCTGTAATCCCCTGTAAAAGCCAGGTTCCATTTCATTTTCCATTTTCTTTTCCATTTGATTCTCCATTATAAAGGGGCATACTAGGAGTTTAGACAATGGCTATTTTGGCGGGAGGCCAGGTTCTTGGTCTTAGGAAGGCGGACGTAGGCTTCAGGACCTAAAAGTCCCCCTTAAGTAGATAGGGGTTATATTGGGGCTATGTTTGGATAATGGAAAAGAAAATGGAAACTACTGTTTAGGGTATAGGGTTTAGGGTATAGTCCCCCTTAAGTAGATAGAATATGGGTACATATACATGTATATATATATATGGGGGTCTTATTATAATATACCCAAAGCCATATTCTATCTATTTAAGGGGGACTACAAGGCTTGCAGATCCACATTTTCGGCCGGAATCGCAGGATTGATTGATATGGGTGGTTGTCAAAATTATGGCCTCTTTTTTATAATACGGCACCTAATCTTTAGGGTATCCAAAAAGCGACCATAATTTTGACAACCACCCATATGGCGCTCCCTTTCACGGCCGCGCAAGGTCCGCGACCCCGCTTTTGCTTTTGGCGTGGAGGGGGCGGGGGAATGGATGCAGTTTCTATCCCAGGGTTTCGGGTTTTGGGGTTAAGGGCCAGGGCCTGCCTCCCCTGCCAAAGCAGCTACAGCAGGGACTTAGTATCACGACTCACGACTCGCGACCATCCCGTTACGCTAGAGAGCCACAGAAGAACTGAAGCGTGAGGTAAGACATCATTTGGGAATGCGATAAATGCAAACCGTAAATCCTCGGCCCCACCCCTTAAATCTAGACCTTAAACTGCACACCCTAGACAAACTAGGGGATGCATTCTCTCAAGAGCTAAGTCCTGACCATTGCGAGATACCACGCTTGTGATCACTACACAACCCTCAGCTCAAGCCCGTAAACCCAAGAACAACTAACAAAAAAGCGTGAAATCGTAAACCCTGCATCCTTTTAATCCTGGAACCCCAAGGCCTAAGTCCCAAACCTAAACCCAAGATCCTACAAACCTTAAGCCCTACACCCTAAAACCGTTAGGGCTTCCTGCATGTGACCCAGGTTAAGCAGCTAAAGTCGTTGGACGAGGAGTTGCTTGGCAAGAGTGAATCCCAAAGGGTCCAAGCCCTAAACCTTGAGCCGTAAACCCTAAATCCTAAACGTAAAGCCCCAAACCCTAACCCCCCCCTAAGCCCTGAACCTTGAATCCTGAACCTTAATTAAATCCTAACCCCCTACCTAAACCCCAAAAGTATGTAAAATAACAGCCCTAGACCCATAATAACAACCATAAAGGCCATTATTCTACATACTTTTGGGGGTTCAGGTAAACCCTAAACCCTTAACCATAAACCCTAAACCCTTAACCCTTAACCCTAAACCCTAACCCCTAAGCCCTAGGAATTCAAGGTTACAGGGTGTAGCAGTGAACATCCAGCAGGTTGAGCTCACTTGGTTCGGGGCGGCCAAAAGGGAAGTCGTCTGGTTTTGTTGGGTTTAGGGTTTAGGGTTTAGGGTTCTTGTTGGGTTTATAGGAGAGCTTGTGGTAGGTTGGGGGGGGGCGTATGAAGATGGGAAATGTTGGATCAGGCAGTCAGCAGTAGCATCAGAAAGTAAGGTGCACAAATTTAGGGGTGTCCTAAATTTAGGGGTCCCTGTTGGGGTCCCCTACAGTAAGGATTATAGCATTTTGGGATCTATGTTGGGGTCCCCTTATTTAGGGAAACTACCATGTGACGTAGTTCAGGGCTTGGGCGACACAGGGGATGCGCACCGCAGGGGGATCTGCTCTTGATCGGGGAAATGGCTATGACGCATCAAAGTCCACGGGCCGATCTAGGGCTATAAGTATGAATAGGGTTTAGGGTCTACCTAAACCCAAAAAGTATGTAAAATAAAAGCCCTAAACCCATAATAACAGCCATAAAGGCCATTGTTCTACATACTTTTGGGGTCCATGTAGGAAGGTTACAAGCAGGATCACCTCCACTATCTGCCTGCGTAGCTTATCATTCGCCATAAGCTTCGAAGTACCACTTGGCGATCTGTGTACCGTGTCCGAAAAGTCCAGAGTACTTTCGCTTCGAGAAGCCCCCAGCTCTGGCTGAAAACCTTCAAGCCTAAACCACCCCAATCCCTAAACGCCATGTACCTCGCATCCCGCCTGAACCCTACATATCCCGACCCTTAAAAGGACACGCGGCTTTCGCAGGGCAGTTGTTCAAATGCCTGTCCTGAAAATGTCCATAAGACAAGTTGCCTTTTTGAATAGGATCGTCCTTCAAGGCAGGACATTCCCAAAGGTGCCTTACTTGGAGGCCCATGGAATTTAGTAACTACCTATAACTGGGATTATAACCCTACCTATAATTGGGGCAACTCCATTTAGGGGGATTATAAGTAGGGTTATAAGCCCAATTACAAGTAGTTACTAAGTCCCATGGGTCTCCAAGTATGTATAGAAAAACCCGCACATTTGGGGGTATTGCGAGCCGACCGTCTACCATGCTTGAGATTGGTCTTTAGTGTTGGGGTTCAGGGCTTGGGGATAAGGGTTTGAAGCCTGGGTTTACGCTTCAGGGCATTCGGTCTGGAGTTTGTGGTTTGGGATTTGTTGGGCTTAGGGTCTAGATCCTCGGCTTTGAGTTTGAGGCCTTTTTCATGTCCTGTTTAGAGGCCCTGAAAAAACGGCCTCTCAGTCGTCAGGGTTTTTTCAACAGTAGCCTTTGTCGAACCCGAAACCCTTAACTTAAATCCTGAACTCCGAGCCAGTATAGTCCCCCTTAAGTAGATAGAATATGGCTTTGCGTACATTATAATATGATCCCCATATACCCCATATTCTATCTACTTAAGGGGGACTATATCCCCTAAACCCAAATTCCAGACCCTAAGCTCCAAGCTGCGAACCCCCGGATCAAACCTCCTTGACTCTCCAAGGGTTTAGGGTTAGAACCCAAATACCCCCCAAAATACTGGGTTGCTGTTAAGGAACTTAAATTAAGTTACCATAATGGGTATATATAGTAAATAATAGGGTTTCCCCAAAAAAGAAACTGAATTGAAGTTCCTGAACAGCAACCCAAAATAGGGCCTACATAAACTCCAGTTAAGGTTGGGGGGTTCTGCCCAAAACCATCCTAGCTGAGGATGAACCATGTGCTTCCAGGCCATCTCGTAGTGTTGGACCCGTTGTGGCGTTTGAGGGTTTACCTGGACCCCAAAAGTCTGTAGAATAATGGCCTTTATGGCTGTTACTATGGGTTTAGGGCTATTATTTTACATACTTTTGGGGTTTAGGAATGGTATTTAGGGCTGAGGAAAAGTTGAAGACATCCCGCTCTATATGGGACCTGCCCTTGGATGTTGAGTCAGGGGTTTGGGTTTTACGGTTTTAGGTGTGCTCGGGCTAGTGCCTAGGGTCCTCGACTTGCTCTTCGATTGCAGAATGCAGAATGTGGGTATTTGTCCAAAGCTTTCCCTGTATAATCCCAAATAAGGATCCCAATAATGTTTAGGGTTTAGGCTAATTAATTATACTTCCGGGGCACTTAGAGCCCGCCCCCCTCCCCCCCTCTTGGAGAAATTCGCATATCAAGTATCTCGTGTAGAGCCATGTTCCGGATCTTTTGGAGATTTGGGTGGATTCTGAAGATCTGGCAGGTCACATGAACATGAGAAGCCCACTAACAAGGATGTCAATAACTCCCAGTGTGAGGGGATTCAGACGACCTCCTGCATTTTGATCTGCTCTTCTTGGACGCTTCTTTGGCCAGCGACGAGTGCAGAGGTTCTTTCTTTCACAGATGCGATGAGCTGATCTATCACAAGCTAGACTTGACGAAACGATGGGATGAATAAAGGCGAGTGCCCCGGTGCTTTCCAAAAAACAGCTTTGCGGTGTGGGGTGAGTGTTTTTTTTGAGTGGAACCCTAGATCCTAAAACCTAAACCCTAAACCCCAAACCCCAAACCTAAACCCCAAACCTTAAACCCAAACCCTAAACCCTAAACCTCCAAAGTACACGACACGGCAGGCGTCGTCAAGTTCTGGAACA
>CAJNIZ010015581.1:8984-19541 GCA_905231905.1 Symbiodinium pilosum
TATCGTTTTACAGGTCAACCGCTCTCTCAAGACACTCCTTACATAACGTAGACAAGCGGGGTTATTATACAACCCCATATTCCATTAGCTTCTCCAATATAGGGGATAAAAATCCTAAAGCCTAAACTCCAAACCTAAACCCCAAATCTAAAACCCTAGCTCAACCCTAAACCCTAAGCACACTCAGATTCCAGAACGTACCAAAAACCTGCCCCCTAAACTTTGACCAAAACCTAGAGGCATAGGGCTTAGGGTTTACCATTGGGTTGAAGTTTTAGGGATTTAGGGTTTATTTTTACGGTTTACCTCTGAAATCTTAGACCCAATAACTAGACTTGAAACCTTGAACTCCGAGCTCGAAACTCTAAGCTTTCAACTCTCGGGCGTAACCCTGGGATAGAGTTCAAGAGGTGTTTAGGGTTTAGGGTTTAGGGTTTAGCTTATACGACGCTCCAGGACACTGTGAGTTCTGGCTTTAGGGCTTGGGATCGAGGGTCCATGTGTCAGGGTTGGAAAAATACTCATTTCACAGTCCACACCAAAGCCTTGATTAAGCTGTCTACATTATAACACTGAAAATAATGTCAATTGCAATCCCGATCACAAGATACACGTCTACAATGGCAGCAAGAACGACAATCACTGCAACCAAGACTTGCATTACAATATGGGACTGTCTTGAGTCGATTCTATATGAGACACCGCTGGTCACCATGATGTACCAAGCCTAAATAGACACCAAGACTCCCCGTAGAATCCTGTCAGACGGTCAGCGTATAAGATACGCACGTGTTTAGGGTTTAGGGTACGTCATACAGTACCTCATTCCAATCACTTAGGGCCCTACAGTAATCTGGCTGGATCTTCACGCAGAATGCAAGCCCCTGTACCTAGAAACCCTAACCCTAAGCCATAATCCCTAAACCCTAATCCCTAAACCCTTAGCCCCAGACCCTCAAACCTGACCCTAACCCCTAACCCTAAACCTCAATCCTTAAAAAATGGACTCTAAACCCTAATCCCTAAACCCTAGACTCTAAACCCTAAACCCTGAAATCCCTATTTAGCTTCTGTAGAGCACTCCCCTCCTTTGCGGCTTCTTCTGGAGTAGACAGCGTCACAATGCCCCATCCTATGCAGGCGGAAGTGTAGGGTTTAGGGGTTTAGGGTTTAGGGGTTTAGGATTTAGGGGTTTAGGGCTTAGAGTTTAGGTTTTAGAGTCAAGGGCTTAGGATTAGGGTTTTGTGTTTAGGGTCTAGGGCTTGGAGTTTAGGGTCTAGGGCTCTTTTGGGAAACTTAGGGTTTTGCAGTGTCAGTTCTTGTGCTTCGCCGTTTAGCCCGCTATTGGAGGCTTAGAACTACACATGTGAAGTCGTTAGACCTTTCCCCAAGCTAGAAGCCCTAAACCAATTTGCCAAGTCCCTCTAACTCTCTGAAGCCCTAAACCCTGAGGCCAAGCCCTCCCGCTAAGATGCAACCTGGAAATGGCCTCATATACACCGTTATTCCCTACTACCGCCAGTAACAGAAGACTCTTCCAAATTACTAGAGGAATATTGGAATTTTCTACTCTGCAGCAGCAAAATCAGCAGCGGAGAACAATGCCGACATCAATAACCCTTCAGGTAATATCTGGAACCCCATTACAGAACACCTCCTCCCCCGCCTGCTGCTGCTAACAGGACGAGTAGCAGACCCAAAACCCCAAACCCTCTCCACCTCTATATATACATATATATATATAGATATGAGGGTTTCCCAAATTAGGGGTACCATTTCAGGGGTCCCCATAATAAGGACTATAGTATTGTGGGGTCTATATTGGGGTCCCGTTATTTAAGGAAACTACCGTATATACATACATATACTATATAAGAAAAATTGTGCTCCTATGCCCTAACCCCTGAACCTTGGACCCACGGCTTGGGCCGCTCATCCACGATGATGGGCGGCGCCTAGGCCTCCTCGACCTCGATGGCGCCGGCCAACCTACCCGGACCTGCCTCAGAACGGCCACGGACATGGTAGCACTCACCCTGAAATGGGGGTTTCCCAAAATTAGGGGTACATTTTTGGGGGGTCCCCAGAATAAGGACTATAGTATTTTGGGATCTATAATGGGGTACCCTTATTTTGGGAAATTACCAAATCAAGATCCTGATTCTGCCGCCCAGACCCTATCCTCCTGCCCCCCGCCCGGGTCTTAATTGAGGTTTAGCCCCAAACCTTCTGATAGGATCTACAGTCCGCCGTGGATGGCGTGGCGTGGGTGAGTGTGCTAGATGGGCAGCCACATTCGGGCCATGACAGCATGTCGCACAGCACGACGCACTCGAAGCGACTCTATGGTATAATCATCTCTGCTTTAGTGTCACATCACAGCAAACTTTAACCCCATATCCTTACACCCTGAACCTCGACCCTGTAAACCCTAAATTCCAAACCCTAAACCTTGAACCCTAAGCCCTGAACCCTAAACCCAATCCCTAAACCCTAAACCCCAATCACCAAACTGAAAACCTTGAACCCTAAAGCCTTAAACCCTAAACCCCAATCCCACACCTTAGACCTTGAACCCTAAACCCTGAACCTTAAATCCCAATCCCTAAACCCTAAACCCCAGTCACCAAACTCTAAACCTTGAACCCTAAAACCCTAAAACCCTAAACCCTAAACCCCAATCCTAAACCCTAAACCTTGAACCCTAAAACCCTAAACCCCAAACCCCAATCCCTAAACCCCCCAAACCCCCAACCCTGCCGACCCTGCCTCTGGACTTACCCTGGCGAGGGGAGGGCAGGGACGCTTGGGAGGTTCAGGGTTCAGTTTTTTTAGTGTTTAGGGTAGTAGGGTTTAGGGGTTTAAGGTTTAGAGTTTAGGGTTTAGTGTTTAGGGTAGTTGGGTTTAGGGGTTTAAGGTTTAGAGTTTAGGGTTTAGTGTTGAGGATAGTGGGGTTTAGGGGTTTGGGTTCAGGATTCAGTGTTTAGGGTAGAAGGGTTTAGGGTGTAGGATTTAATGTTTGGGGTAGTTAGCCAAAGTACAAGGGCTTTGTAGGGTCCCTCTAAAACGAGTTAAAGGGATATATTGGGAATAGAGTTCAGGGTGTCAAGTATAACTTGTCCTTTTAGCCCTGAATAGGGTTATAAGTGCTCTGAACCTCCAAGAGCGCTGGCGAGGCGGTCAAGGTCTGATCGTACAGTACGAGAGCTTGGCATCGCATGACTCGAAGCCCTAACCAATCAAAGTTGAGAGGGCTGTAGATTGGGACCACATAGGAATATTGAAGCAGATTTTTGGATTGGAGATCGCGCAGAATATGATCGCAGAATGTGCGGATAGAGACGGTACCATGTTAGGAACCCAAGCATGGGGACCGGAATTTTCACGAAGCACGCAAGCATCTGCTTTAGGTCTTCTGCGGCGAATGGTAATCTCAGCCATGTAGTCTAGACTCCCAGCATCCCCCTATATAATCCCCTTAAGGAGTTTTTCGCTATGGCCCATCTGTAGCGACAGGGTTCAAGGAATTACGATGGCACACCTGCTTTATCACATCACACGTGCAGCTTTGGCAGCGAAATTTTCCAACTCCCAGATTTTTGGGTACTAAACCGTGGACCACGCAATACGTGCGCCCTGAATGCTTTTGTACGCAGACCCCCGGCAAGGGCTTTAACAAGCCCTCTGCATTGGGCCCATCTGTCCAACCCGCTGTTTGATAAATGGCTGTTCCCAGACCTCTGGAAGGTTGTAGAAGGTAGAGCCCCTATTATGGTGCCCCATACTATTATTGGGTAATTTCTAGGAACTATCAGGGGGATCTGCTTTCTGGATGCTCCCAGGGGTTTGGGTTGTAATTAGGGCTTTTACCTACGCCAATCCGTGTCAGAGATTGAAATTTTGCAAAACAGAAGGCTGGTGAAGGCGCAGGGTGTATGGTGGGCTTGACCCTGATGTGGGAGTTTCTCACGAGGTGGGGTGCGCAATAGGAACCATTACAAGGGGTTCATGGGAGCCCTATGCTTATGATGCCATACCCTAAATAATAAACCTAGACCTGAAACCCTAAACCCAAATCCGAAAGCTCAAGTGCTACCCATCTGGTAGTTTCCCTAAATGGGGGGGACCCCAATATAGACCCCCAAATACTTATTATAGGGACCCCCAAAAAAGTACCCATAATTTTGGGAAACCCCAACCTGGAAGGATTGGGGGGCTTGCATCCCTCAATCCTGACTGTGATGCTTAAAATCCTCGTGTGCATTTTTCCTGCCCCACTCCAGCTATAAACGCCACATTGCAAACTCTAAATCCTAGGCGAACCCTAAACCGCCCTAAACCTAAACCCTTATGGCTCAACGGTCCGAGCTCATGGCCCCATCCATCTCCACCTCACTGCGCAGCACCGTTCCTACCTGGCAAGCCATTCCCCTAGACCCTGAACCCTAGGGGTGGCTCAAAAGGTGGGATGAAGGTAGGTAGGAAAAGGATCCATAGCATATACACTCTACTATATTGAGGCTTATTTCCTATACCTCACCTTATTTACCTCACCGTTTGCGCCCTCTGAAACCCTAAACCCTAGCCTTGGAAACCTGGGCAAAAAGAAGAATTTAGTTGCTTCTTGGAATGCCAGCAAGCAGAAACATGTTTGCAGCGCAGCCTTTGATTCAGGTTGCGGAGGGTTGCGCAGGGAACTTCTTTGTCAACAGTTTAACGTTTAGGGTTTAGATGCCCGTAACAGTTTAGACTAGGGGTCATATTAAGGGCTTATGAAAAAAATATCCACCTGTTACAGGGCGGGGAAGTACCCAAGGTTTGGACGCCTGGCATTCACATGCGAACTGCTTTGGTTTAAGCTTTCAAGGCTCCTTGAGACGATTAGGGTTTAGGGTTTAGGGTTTAGGGTTCAGGGTTTAGGGTTTAGGGTTTAGGGTTTGAAGTCAACACGCACCGAGAGACTAAGCGACGTGTTCACGGTTCCTGGGGGTGAACTCGCGTCCTCTTGGCTTTCAGACGACCATCAACCCATGCAGCGATCCCGGAAATCCGGATACTGCCCCCTCAAGATCTCTCACTCTTCAGGATTCGCCGGTGTCCTAGTTGTGGGTTTTAGCTTGCCAGACTGCAGGCCTGGGGCGTAGGTTGGGATCGAATATTCCGTGGCAAGTCCACCTCAAAGAGATCACCCTCAGTGAGAAGAAAGTCATCATGTCGAATCGCGACGTCAAGCCTCCAACTTTACGCTGCCGCGGTACCTGCATGCCAGATCTAGCTCCATCACTTCTTCGCAGCCCTCTTATGCTATGGTTGCCACTCCCCCTAGCATTGAAGACCTCCCCACAATCTTGAAGCAAGTATTTCCCACTAACATGCAATAGAACAGGATGAGAATGTCCATTAAGGCGCGGGGGGTGCTCAACAGTAAGAGCCGGAATCGAGTTTCAGGCTGTTGCCTGCTTGATAGACCGTGGGGTTGCCATGAGAATCGGGTCAGGATAACCCCGGGCCACCAAGCTTTTTTTCTTCAATGTGACCTTTTCTCCTAGGGTTTAGGGTTTAGGGAACCAAGTTGGGTTTAGGGTTTAGGGTCTGGAGCTAACGGTTCAGGGTTTGGTCGAAAGTTTAAGGTGTGGAGCTAGCAACACTTAAAATGAACTGTGCTCAGTTCTTCTCATCTGCCAAGGCCTCCAGCAAACCAATACCTGAAAGTGAATACCCCTGACATTCCATCCCTCGACCCTAAACCCTAATTTTTAGACCCGAATCCTAGACCCTAGACCTATACACCTACACTTCAAACTTCACCAAAAACCCTGTGACCTGACGGCTTAAGTCCCATCCCTCCAGTTCAAAAAGCCCAAAGCCCTCGTCTCTAAACTACTGGGTTGCTGTTTAGGGTTTAGGGATTAGAGTTTAGGGCTTAGGGATTAAGATTTAGGGTCTATCTCTAAACTAGAACCCTACAAGCCTGTAGTTAAACCAGCATTCGGCACGTCGCCTCTGAAAATAGTTCACGGAGATCTTTGCCCCTGCAGAGATTTCTTTAAAGATTGTGGTTGGGGAAGTTTGAGGAACTCACATCCAAAGCACTCAAGTTTTTGCGGGCGTTAATGTTTGCCCGAAAGCTTGGTTCAGCTAGATTTGAAAGTTTTGCTGCATGGATTCAGGATTGCGAAACTTGGATAAATTAATGGGCCGGTTCCAAATTCCTGGCTGCTAAGGCCTCAACCCTGAAGCCTACATTTCAAGGCCTCATGTTCCCATGTGGGGTTGTTCGGCATACATGCGCCATGAACCCTCGTTTTGGGATTATATAGGGGGCATACTGGGGTTATATTGGGATAATGGAAAACAAAATGGAAACTACTACAGTGTATATTAGGTGTCACTTAGGATTCACTGTTTAGGGTCCATGAAGTCCTTCTGCAAACATTGTCGAAATTCGGGCTTTCGCAATAAGACTATGTTTGGGAAGAGCATATGACTGTGATCAGCCAGTTCTAGGCCTTACGCCGTAAACGTTAGACCCTGACTCCTACAAAGCTAAACGCTAAACCCAATACTAAGCCCAAGGCTTGGGCCTGAAACTATAAACACTAAACTCATTAAACCCGCGAAGCTGGGATGACCCTACTATAATCCTTCTTATTCTCCCTTATAGTCACCATTATTGGGTGGCGGTTCCACCTAATCCATACCATGCTACATCGAAATCCTGAACCAAAAAACACCCTAAAGCCTGCATTTGCGAACCTTAAGTCAAGACCCAAAACACCTCATGAACGCAAAGACCACAATGAAGAGATTTCCAGATTGCCCAAACGTTGAACCCGCCAGGACTGAACAACTGAACAACCCTTATGCTCATGATGTCTCCCTAAGGGTCCAAGTACCTAATAATCATATACTTACCCAAAACCTGTACTAGAATTGCTATTACCAAAACCCTAAGTACCAAATAATTAAGTACATGGACCCTTAGGGATGTCTACTGGGCTTCCACCCTAAACCCTAAACCCTCTACTGGGCTTCCATGGAACCAGCGCCTGACGTTCCAAGGAAGATTTTGAACATTGACGCTGCGCGGCTCGAGGCCTCAGGAAAATTGAGGACCCAAAGGGTCCAAGTACCCAATAATTAGGTACCCTTTAAAGGGGGAATGTATAGGGGAAAAGAGGGGGATATAGGGTTTAGGGTTTAGGGTTTAGGGGTCCAAGTACCCAATATTTAGGTACTTGGGTTTCAGGTCATAGTAATTATAATACAGGTTTTGGGTAAGTATATGATTATTAGGTACTTGGACCCTTGGGGGGAGCCGTGGGTCGGGCTTCCGGCTCACACTTAAATTCTAGAGGGTTTTGGTTGAGGCCTATGGGACAGTTCTGGAGAGATAAGACGGCAGAAAACAATAAGGTGCGTAGAGAAAAACTAGGCGTGTGGGCATACGGTTTCAAGTTCAAATAGAACCAAAAGGTTTCCAAGCGTAGCGCTGAAGATGAATCCTTAATACCCAAGAAACACGTAGCCTGAACGGAATTCATTTGCAGACATGCGACTCTTGATAAAGGAAATGTGGGGTGCTCCAGTTACTCCATTTCCTAGACGAAGACAGCTAGCACACCTGGAGCGGGAAAATACGGGATTTTTTGTTAACTAAATCATACTGATATTGTGCGGTCAGGAATGACCCCAAAGGCATAGGCATTTGCCACTGGAACTGCAGACTATGCAGCTCAAGCACGTCGTCACTCTGCACAAGGAACTTAAAGTCTGGACCCTGAATCCCATACTCATGCTCTTACGGCGCGTGGACTGGCTGTTAAGCGGTTCTCATATTGGAAGCTCTTCGCCAAAGGCACAGTGGGGGTGCAGCACCGAGCTTGAAGACGTTCTACCAGGCCGAATCAATGACGCCGAGGGTGGTGCTGCTCGAGACATACTGTAGGGGCCTAAATAATTACCAATATTATGGTTCCATATTCCTTATATAACTATAGTATAGGGTACCTCAAATGGACCTCAAAAGGAAATTGGTAATTATTTAGGGCAGTATAGTAGGCAGCCAGAGTGGCCTGGTTGAGTCAATGAAGCTGTTGTCGGCCGCAGGTATGGCACAGTTTTGGGGACCCTGAATAAAGGCCGATTGTGATTTGGCTGCTCTCATTGCAAATTCTACTTTGTGGTCACGGTTTGAGCCGCTCGCGGCACCAAGGGGTGTCTCGACTGGTACGCGCGGTGCGTGAGGCCGGGTGCCACACCAGCGAGCACCCCCGCACCCCAGGACATAAACCCTGCAATCCCAAACCCTCAACCCTGTTAACTGCAGGCAGGACACTCCTCCCCAAGTTCAATCCTCCGCAGATGACTCTGCCGCTCAAGCACGTTAAGTGTTAGGATGTAGGGCTTCAAGTCTCAGGTTTGTGAGGTCTAACCCAGACCCGTGATTAATAAACCCCCTCCCCTTAATAGGGATTATAATACAGATCCTAGTATTCAGGGCCATAAAAGGAGGGGGTTTATTAATCATGGGCTTACATTATACACCCTAAACCCTAAACCCTGAATAGTAGTTTCCATGTTCTTTTCCATTATCCCTATAGAATCCCTTTAGTCCCATTAGCCCTATGGGTCTACATTATCCAGATCTGGGGCTACAGTCGAGGCGGGACTCTTTTTCGGGATCGTGCTGTCAGCTGCACTGCTTCGAGAGTGTGAGGCCAGCCATGTAGTTTTGTAGTAATGCGTGAGGCATTGTGGGAAGCCTTGCGAGCATGGGAGACTCTTCTTGATTGCATTGAGGCCTTTCATCATGTCGGAAGGTTTGTCACAAGAATCCTGCTTTTGTGCTACACACGGGACCTTGGACTTTGCCACTTGGGAGACTGAACTTCGCAAGAAATCAACAACATCAAAGAACATATCCAGACAAACGGCTTAATGCAAATCACTTCTCCTTGAAGGACCTTGAGGTTGCCAAGGCTTATTGTAGGGTTTTGCTTGTAAAGGCCCCTAAACCCTAAAGCCTAAACCCTAGTTGGTTCCCAACCCTAAAGTTCCCAACTCTCGAGCCCACCACACATTGTTAGCCTTCAGCCCACAACGCCTAAGCGCCCAACACCCTGAAATGCAAAACGCCCGAACCCCATGTTATAGTTATTCCGGGCCATGCTGCTTTGCGGCCAGGGTCTTGAATAATTACCAAACCCACTGGGTTCATGTAGCTATATAATATATACTTAGGGCCCCCAAACCGGTTCCCATATCACTACTCTAAGGCTGCGGTATATACCATACAGGTACATGGACCCTTTGGGAAAATTAGCGTGCTTCTTGCTGAACGAAGCATGGCGCGCAGGTCCAGGCAATAGGAACCCGCTATGATCCTCATCAAATGCTAGTCATCCAGGCCACGACAATAACCCCACCCTGAATCCTAAACCTTAAACCTTAAACCCTAAACCTTAAACCCTAAACCGTTTAGGGCTTTGGGTTTAAGGTGTCGAGCTTCAGGGCGTCGAGTTGAGGAATCTCGGGGGCTTTGACCTTGAGCCTTGTGCAACAAGTCGATGTCCGATGGAAGGACAACACACCTTCATAAGAACACCAGGGTTTAGCGTTTTGGTGTCCCTGAACCTTAAACCTAAACCCTATAAACACCTAACATTAACGAACGCCTTGCATCGCTGCAAATGAGCACATCACCCATAAACAATGTGGTACCCCTAGGCCCTTTGGCTTGCCGCTCGTCATTTGTTTCGTGGCTACTGAACTGTAGTCTGAACTCCTAATATCCCCCTGAATAGCCCCTATGATACTCCCCAATATAACCCCCTTTAAGAAGTTTAGACCCTAAACCCTTATAATCCCCTATAAAGAGTGTAGACTATAGCTCATTGAAGATTTGGGTCTGCGCCCTTGGGGTGGTGAGCTGCAACCATCGCCCAAACAATAGGGAAGTTCATCCCGGAGGGTTTAATGTTTAGTGTCTAGGGCTTAGGGTGTAGGGTTTAGGGCGTAGGCTTTAGGATTTAGAGTCTGGCGCTTTGCTTTGGGCTTCAGGTTTGGGGTTCCAGGGCATCCTGGCAAAAAGACAGAAACAACCAGGAGTTTAGGGTTTAGGGCTTACTGTATCCAATCACCAGCGCATCCATGCCAAACCACACATACCTCCCGCCAGTAGCTCAAGCATTGATATTAAATTGGGGCAAGGGATGGGATGACAGGAAGGGCTCGGGTTCAGGTTTTGGGTTGCGGGTGGCCAGTCTGATACCCTAAACCCTAAACGCTAGGCGAATGGCATACTGATCCTGGCTGTACTGAACGCCTCACTACTCTAATTGTTTGGTGCACCAGAAGAATTGTCACCCTCAGCCCTAGACCCTACAAATGTCACCAAGTTGGTTAGGTTGGGCTATCCACAACAATTAGTCATCAATCAGGCCTGGAAGTACAGTCCCCCTTAAGAAGATAGAATATGGGGTATGTGGGGGATCTTATTATAATATAATATACCCAAATCCATATTCTACCTACTTAAGGGGACCCTAATGCCCA